>JAXGGA010013265.1:0-35851 GCA_038373865.1 Uloborus plumipes | reverse complement strand
TCATTTTTTTCAAAGGGTTTTTCTCCAAATACACTTAAATTTCCCTGCTCGATTTTCTGCCCACGCACCTCTTATCCACCCTTTGCAGATAGATCTTTTCTCTTGACTGCTTTCACTTTCAAATGTTGCAGAACTGCCTCTAGATAAGAACTTCGAAAATGTCTCTCTTCAATTGGCTCAAATGCAAAGAATTTTCAGAGTTTCACAAGAGCTAAAATATTTCATGAAACATCTTGAAACCAATGACATATATTTCTGGAAACCTTGTACTAGCAAACTTATACTTTTTAAGTATTTGGCTCGAATTAGTTTGAAAGTAAAATTAGATATAGTAAAATTATTAGAGGTATTACATTGCAGCATTTTTACTATAAACCGATATCTGAGTTAAGTGCCTTCACTGCAAAAAATGAGCTACTGTTTTTACAGCATAATACTGGCAGCCGAGGTTCCAATTGAAAACTGTAAAGTGCACAGTAATAAACTGTAAAATTAGCTATTTTAATGTTTCTTACCATACAGATAGAAAGTTTACAGTTTTGTACCATAAAATTTAGCTGTATTATACTGTGAAAACAACAGTATAATACTGGCAGCCGAGGTTCCAGTTTAAAACTGTAAAATGCAAGGTGTCAAACTGTAAACTTAGCAATTTTGCAGTTTATTACTGTAAAATTAGCAATTTTACAGTTTAGTACTGTAAGAGTAGACATTTTAGTTTTTTACTGTAAAATTAGCAATATTTACAGGCTATTTACTATAAAATTAGCTATATTATACTGTAAAAATAACATTCTATTTTTGTACTGTGGGCTATGAACCGATATCTGAGCTAAGCGTCCACTAGAATAAAATTATTAAACAATTATAAGGTTATGGAAATCTTAACTAATGGTTAAAATATAAAGTATGCCAGCGTCTGAGGTTTCGACAGATTTTCAAAACATGAGACATAAATTGAGCTTTGAACTTGAAAACGAGCTGAAATTTCCAGCCACCAACCTCTAATGAGAAGAATAGCTTCAAAAACGAAAGGAGCTCATTTGAAATATATGTTTCCAGAAAAGTTAGAAGTCCGGTATTGTATGGAATGCTTATGCATTGTATATAATGCCTAAAACTACAACGACAATGTGTGAGGAAATTCACATATCATACATTTATTAGGTATTCTATGAAATCACAAATTAAAAACCAGCAAAGTGTGAATTACCATTGCAGATTTGTTTTGAATATCCCGTGGAAGGGCATGGTGCTTTTAACGCGTAAGTACCAGATTTAGAATTGGTTAGTTCACTTTGTGGTTTGTTGGAAAGGGTAAAAATACATAACTGTGCCTTAATTTGGTAAACAAAAAATGAGTTTTTTCTATGATTTTTATCTAGTGCATTTAGGCTAGTTTTATGAATTATATACAAAGACCAGTCATTCCATAGAATGCGAGATTTGGCGCGTAACGTATACCAGATCATCAATTCATACTTTGTCTGAATAGCTTTTCATGGACTAGGTATTCTATATTGTTATGCCTTAGGGAAAATTTGTAATAATTCTCATATTTTGTGCTATAATATATTCAACATTATTTACAATATTAGTGAATTATATAGAGTTCTGGCATTTCGTACTTTGCCGGTTATGTGTATATAAAACGTATCTTTAAAATTACTATTTTAAGTATCCTTACAATTTCATTAAAAAGTCTGCACCATTTCCAGTCGAATTCGTATGACATTTTCTTTCTTACTTTGAGATTTATCGGAGGAGTTAAATATTTTAAGGTGCTATAAAAGGTTAAACAAATGATGCTATTAGTTTTGCTCAATTTCCAGTCTGAGGTTTCAAAATGACTTTGCTTTAATCGGGGAACGAAATAACAGCTGCTGCCAGATTTGATATGACATTTGGTTTTACCTTCTTCGCTGCATTTCCACATTTCCTGGTGTTCCCCTTTTTATATATTTGAAGAATAATTACTTGCTCAGCAATTTTTTAAGAAAGGTGTTTTTATCTTTTTCAGGATTTTTTTAACTAGAAATATGAGTTTCGATTCATTTCGAATTATGTTTTGGTAATAGTCATTGAATCTTAACCATTTATCAGCACTATCTTGACGTCTTTTTTGTTTGTCTTAAACCTAATCATTTGCTTACTTGCTGTTTCCCTTAGCTATCTAAAGCACTTTCAAAATTTTTCATTTTATTTTGAGTTTCAAACTTCAATTAACTATTTTTACGTGCAACCTCGTTTAAGAAAGGAGTTTAAGTAAAGTACAGTAAAGTTACATAAATAAATTAATGAAATTATGCACTTTACTAAAGTCAATGCATTATTTTGGGTTTTCAAAAGATAACTTTGACTTAACGTATATTATAAATGTATTAAAAAAGTTTTACTTGTGTCTTTTTAATAACAGAACAGTACTTATCAAGTTTTGTCCACGCGAATGCCGATCCTGTGTCAGAAATTAGCTTTGTAATGTCACCTCTTCCATGAGCATTTCTTTGGATATATTTTAGCACAGACCGATGTGTCAACTGAAAATTTCGTATTACTCAAAAATGTATAAAATGCCATTTGCACTGAAAACAATTATTTTTTTGTTTTAGGGAATGAGATTGTGGACTAACTGGCGAAAGAGGAAAGCGATCTTCCTACTGCTGCCTCTGATGAACTTTCTGCAAGCGAGATTTTTTCTGTGTATAAAGCCAAAGCGAAATCTACTTCGAGAGTTCCTCCCGTACACGTCTGGTATACCGGTAAACAACGTGGCATGTCCCTTTCAGAATATGGCACTAGACTTCAGCAAACTTCCTTGGCCAAACTACCTAGTGGCCATAGTAAATCACTGAAATTCATGGACGGAATCGAAACTTTTTCCCCTTGCCGTTTGTTCTCGTCCTGCTTCACCTGCCCAAATCCTAGATTGTATTGGCGTCACTGCGGAGCTGCTGTGGAGTGAGGGGGAGCGTGGACTTGTGGAGCTGCTTCAGTGACATGGTTTCATGGACCTGGTCTAGATGCTCTGGACCTAGACAAAGCAAGGGGGGACATGCAACAAGAGCAACAATTATTCTAGGGCAATTCCATCGTTACAGACGTAACAATCGCAGACTTTGAACACAAATAATTCTGGTTTGGGCTGATGAAAGTCTTCAATTTTTTTTCCTGTAGTGTAACTTGATGATGTTTATGCTACATTAAATTTGCGTGCAGATTACTTAATTACAAAAAAAATACGGAAATTAAAAACTGCCTGTTCCAGACGTAATTCACAAAACAGCAAAAACTCGACTATGTCATACAACTTACAATATTCCTCTGAATTATACGGAAAATTTGAACTTTTTTTTTTAAATACGTGTTCTAGAGACTTTAAGCTTTCTAAAACCATAAAAATTGTGTAGATTTTGACTGCCGAATTTGTGAAAAAAATTCATAAACTTGTTACGGACGAAACAAAGTGGTGTTACAGACGTAACATCTCTGATTTGAAAGTAGAAAACAATATTTTAAAGCAGGAATAAACAAAGATTTTTGTGCTGAAACAATACAGTAGCATTAATTAACACATTATTTGAATATTTTAAGTTATACTGTAACAGTTTTAGAAAATTTGGGTAAGTCTGGGGGAGTTGAGAGCATATGCCGATATGTCAATATGTAACAATAAATTAATGCATCTTAAGACCATTATTTCTAAGAAAGATTGACACAAGAAAAGTTTAGAAGGGCCTTCACACCAATTTATTTATTTGTATTCTTAAAACTAATGCATAATGGGGCTGCTACATAAAAAAATCGGGAAAAGTAAATTCCTCCCTGGAATCAGTGATTGGTCTTAGGAGAAGTTAAAAATTTGAAAATGTTGGATGACATAGCAGAATACTAGTACCAAACTAAAATTTAATCTTCTTGGTGACAGTTGGTCAATTTTGATAATTTTTTTTGAATGAAAAAATGTGTCCTTTTTCGTCCGACGTTCTCGAAATTCGAACGGCATTTTCGTATTCTGTTCGAAAACAATGCATTTCGCGGGCTTTTGGCAAATTCGCGATGTTAGCCCACCGTTCTTCCAATTTTAGCGTCAGCTTTAAAAGATTTTCCTGGGGCATATAAATAATTTTAACTTTTCCTGCAATGGAGTTTGCCCACTGAAAAAAGGAAAGAGCGTCATTGACAAATGCTGTTATAGATCTTACTCTCTGCCAAACCTGGTGCTGGACCATACCCCCAACTCCATCCACAGCTCCCTTTCCATGTGACGTAGCAAAAAAATGCCAGTTGAGGTATAAATTATAATCAGTTATACCATATGTGTATTTTATTAATCTTAAGAAATAAATTTCAATTACATGCCGACATAATTAAAAATTTCAAAATCAGAATACCAGAAACTTTAGTACTCGTACCATATTATGCTATATACATGTATTGCTCATCCTGTGCTTTTTACCTATTTAATTAGAAATTTACTTTTGCTACGGACGTAACATAGAGCCATTTGTTATGTCCGAAATGTTACGTCTGTAACAGCATTAATTTAAAAACTAAATCAGTTACAATATTTTTAACTATGGTGGGCAATTACCCTAAGAATTTGCCAAAAGGACCATTAAGGTTTTTTTTTATTTTGATTTTTTAGGACGTAATGACAACTTTTGCTTCTTTTTTGTTACAGACGTAACATCAAACTTCTTTTTTTCAAACTTCAACTACACCATTTAAATCAATTCAAAAGAAATTAATGAATGCATATTATTATAGTACCGTCTTAGTAGTTAAAATTGTGCTACAAGTAGTTATTTTTGTTTTTATTTTTCAATGAGAAATACGCATTTGAAAATGTGTTCTTTTTTCTGATTTTTTTACAAGTTCGTGAATATCGTACTTCTAACTAAGAAAACAAGTATTATTCTAACTCTCACCAAAAAACCAATGCAGGATTCTTAAAATATACATCTTAAGCTTTAAAATGATGTATAACATAGCAACGTAACTTCAATATGAATTTTTGACCAATTGGTTTCACTTTTCATGGAATGGCCCTCTAACTTGATACGTTCAGCCCTTTTCATTGCTTTTATTTCACAATGGTCATTTTGAGCTTTCTTGACGAACGCAATTAAGATTTATATGTAACTCAAGAACTATGTTCAACTACGGTTGATATGGGATTGGCAAACGTACAGTCCACGATCATCTTAATTAGAAAGAGAAACTTCTACTACAGAGCTATGGAGGCACTCAAAACAATCAAGGGCGACGTTATATATTTGTCTCAAAAAGATTCACTCTAAAGTTTTTATTGCTTCGCTGAAGGAAAGAGCATCTAACTTATAACTGTTATTTTTTTACGACAAATATTGTCATTTTAAAAAAATAACACATTAAATAAAAAGAATCATCAAACGGCGGTTAATGCTTCCAAACCAAGCAGTAACCAAACCTCTAGCGTTTGTGTATGGTTCAGGTTCACATTTAGGGGGTGTTAGGATTACAGGATTGTAAGCTGCAGAAACTGGTAGCAACGAAAAAAAGGTTTAAGCTTATAAAACGCAATTCTCCAGCTTCAGCTAACTTGAATCTAGTATTTTTCTTAAGTAAATCATTTAAACACTTTAATTTTTAGAACATCTGGAAATATGAAGCAATTACACCCACAGCTCGGTCATGACAGCCTTAGACGGCAGTTTCGTCCTTTTTCTGGACTTCTCAGTCAGGAATAGCCAATAGACGAGCTGGAGGCAAAGATCCTTTTATTGTTGCTAAGATTGGCAACAAACTGGTAGATAAAATGAATTTATCTTCTGCCTTAGCCACGGATTATGGGCGGTAACTCATTGCTATATCTTGAAATATGTTTTTGAAAATAACCCATTTATCCTGCGAAACTAAATTTGTTCAATAATTACTGGTTCAGGATATTTTATAACAGCTCTTGTTTCTAGAGGAGAAAGAGAAATTTTACCTTTTTAATGATTAATTCTACATATTTCACCTTTTCTCTATTTCCAAATTTACTGAACAATAGTTAGTAACGAGATCGAAACTACCTTTAATTTGCCAATGTCGTCGTTCCACTTTTAGCTAAACTTCTAACATTACATATATACAAAGTGAAAATGTGCCTTTAATTAATAATTAAACACTGCAAAAATGAACTGTTGTTTTTACAGTATAATCCTTCAGCCGACTTTCCAATTTAAAATTGTAAAATGGACAGTAGTAAACTGTGAAACTAGCAATTTTAATTTCTTAGTGTAAAGTTAAAAATTTTACAGTTTGTTGCCGTAACCTTTAGCTGTATTATACTGTGAAAACAGCAGTATAATACTGGCAGCAAAGGTTCCAGTTTAAAACTGCAAAATGCACTGTAATAAACTGTAAATTTAGTAATTTTACAGTTTAGTACTGTAAAATGAGCAATTAGACAATTTATCACTATAAAATTAGCATTTTTTACAGTTTATTAAGTATAAAGTTATCTGTATTATACTGTAAAAACAACATTCGTTTTTTAGAGTGAAGCGTGGATTATAGTTCAATTGTTTAACGCAAACTAAAGCCATGTTTATTAGAAGCAAAAAGGTTATGTTATCTAAATATTTTCTATGTAATGTTCGATGATAAACGCACAACCTATAAGCATTCCTTTTTTTCTACTGCTTGACTGGAATGTTCAGACTAACAAGGTGCAGTAATTTTATCTTTTATCAATTCTTCGATTTTCAATTGATTATTAATTTTCGGGTTAAACTAAATTCTTGGTCTGCTATAGATTGGATCTTTATCGACATTGGAAATAATCAGTTCGATATACTTTGGATTTGTTTCTGTTGGGTAAATAATTAAATGCAACTTTTCCAATAACATCCCTCAGCTTTATCATAATTCAGGGTTTCTCCAGCAGGTTAAGGTCAATCTCTACGCATATACTACAAAGCAGCATTTTTTACCATTATTTATCTCAAAAACCAGTGTAATATTTATTGATCTTCACTTATACTTAAAAGGAAACGCCATTTTCATTAATCTATCATTTGTTTCATTAAATACCCTACAAATGCATCGAATTTGTTAGATTCTTATTTCATGACAAACTTTATGAAGAACATAGGTTCTATTCTTGTATAATGCAATTGAATGTTGAAGACGTTTAGAAGAATTAGGTTGTTTCCCATTTTTTAAAAAATGTTTTTTTCCTTTTCTGAAAGAGCACGGTCAAAAACATGGAGTGAATGACTTCCTTTTTTATTTTAATCACTTTTCTTTTTTTAAAATATTTTTAAAAGTCGCTCAGTTTCTGTTTCATTTTTGCTGCTGACGTCACAAGTGAATAAGTTGATGTTAAAAAAGGAGACTATATACTTGAACCGGCATTTTGAATGGGATTTTTCATTGCTGCAGAGCTTGGGTTAATAAAGATCCAAATTAGCCGATACGTTGGATTGGCGCGAGGCCAAATTTTCTTCATTTGTGACGTCATACGAGACATCGCTTTGCTTTAGGTATCGGACATTTTAAAAATATAATTTTAACTAAACTGGAAAAAACAACAGTATTTTCTTGCGCTATGTTTTTTCTCTCCCTGTCTCTCTCTCTCTTTTTTTTTTTTTTTGTTTGCAGTCTATCAATATCAGCGGCAAAATTTAGTACTTTTAACTGAAGGACACATCCCCACACAGAGTAATCCGATGGGTTTTAACACATTTAAAATAAAGATTGTCTATCCTACTGTTCTATAATCCGAATTTCGGGATCCGGACTTCTGAGAGTCTTTTGCACCTGCCTTCCTATCTACGTGTAAGACAACTCTTTACCTGACAACTTTTTTACCTGACCAGGAGGCACTGGACCGACCACAAATTAATTCCTTTCTTCATTAGCATGCAAAAGATTCTATAACTGTTAATTATGTATCGAAAAAGTAAATGTACGGTACATGTTTAATTACTCTAACATTATTTAATACAGTAGTTGGTTCTCTGTTTAACGACACTCTATTTAACGACTTTCTTTATTTGAAGACCACTTTTCAAGGTCCTTGAACTACTAGTGCAATTTTATAAAAATTCTGTTTAAAGACGCATTCTATGTAAGGGCGATTTTTTATGGACATTTAAAAGTCGTTAGATAGAGCATCAACTGTATTAATTGTTGTTCTTACCAGATCCGTTATTTAAGGGGGGAAGCAGTGTCAATTACCCACTTCCCGACTTTGGGGAATCAATGAAGTTACATGTAAGTGGAAGTGGTTTTTGGTGTTATTTACATTGAGAACATACCCTTTCCCATCCCTGGAAAAGTTTGAAATGAAAGTCCCGGTTCCTACATAGACTTTTTCTGTTTTAAACAAATGACGTAAAAAAGATTTTAACATTCAATGCAAAAATGAATTAAATATCCTACGTTTAACAATTAATTTATTATTTTTCTCATTACCTCACTAAAAGTTAAACATACCATTGAAGAAACAAACAAAAGCAGTAAGTACATCGGAATTCTCTTACTTAGAAAACAAAAAAGGAAGCAATTTATTCAGTTTTCGTGAGACATATGAATGAAAATCCTTATCCAAACAGCAAAAATAAATTTCATTAAAGGAACAACATTCTTGGACACGCCTCTTCTATGGTAAATCAAAACAGTCAAATAACAAATCAACCTTCTTCAAAATTGAAATTCCTCTTGGGGAAAGAGTGCCGAGTTTGAAATTTGCAGTCTAATAAGGTTCAGATGTTTGCCGAAAAAACTGTCTAGCTTCACTTTTTTTCTATTTTTCTCAACAGGCAGCTTTTTTTTTTTTTGCTCTTTAGATATCTTAAGAACACAAAACAAGAGCGAAAAGAAACCCATTCAACAGATATTTATTCCTTTTCTTTTCGAGGTACTCTTTTTTTTCTATGACTGCTGTGAGTTTGATCTTCAAGAACAAGCAAGTAATCTTATTAATTTTGTGCAGTAGTTGAAGCCAATTCAGTTTGAAAGATTGGAATTCTTCTTCTGTATTGATTATTATTTGCATCTAACTAGGGAGCAAAAAAATCCAATTATATGACGGAAATTTCAAGTAAAAAAAGAAACTAATTTATTCTTAAAAATATCTTGGATAATTAAATATATTGTTAAATTAGGTTTTCAAATAGTTTGTAGTCATAAATAACGTTTTTCTATGCAGAAAATGTATACTAAAGGACAGATGTGTAAGACAAAAATAAACTCTACGTCTTTAGCAATTAATTTCTTAATGTCTAAAAGTTAAAGTGTAGCAAAACCGCCAAGAAAAGAAAATGATGAATATCTAGTCAAAGTCTCAAGTATTACAATTGCGGATGTTTCTGCTGTATACTCCTTTATAAACTAAATTGTTGGAACGTCAGAAAATTTAATAAAAAATAAGATCACTAATAATTTATCTTCATTATATTTTACGTCCTTTTTACTTTTTGAGAAGACATTTTTCTATACAAAATGAAAATTAAAATCATCATAATTAAAAATAAGCACAAAGTCGAAATTTAATAACAGTATTTTTAAAAAGCTTTTCCTTAATTTTAATAGCCGCAAAATATCTTCTTTGAAGAAATTCTTTAATTATTTTCTTGTTAATTGTTTTAATTAAAATGAAAAGTTACATCTTCCAGAAATATTTACTTCAAGACACTCACCGAAATAATTTGCTTGTTCCTGGTAAATACTTCCCATTGTTTATTACTCAAAACAAGTTTCGCATATTTGCACCTCGCATTTTGTTTGTTATCCGACTATATGAGCTTTCATCTGACTTTTTTGCCACCGTTACACCAAATATCTAAATACTTGTGTATAGGAAAGAATTTTGTTGCTTAGTAACTTCTTCTTTGTGTTAAGATCAGGAATGTCTTCTTTATGAGATATTTCAATGAGAATGTTACTTGTAACTTTTTAAGGTGCTTGATTGAGAAAATTTAGTGATACCGAAATCTACATTCAAAGCATTGATAATAGTTGAATATAGCAATGTATCAAAATTTCAGAAATAGTTTCTTTTCTTCAGGGAAGTTCATTTTAACTGATTTGTCATTTTTGAAACGAAACACACTACAAAAGCTCTAAATATGTTCGAGCTAAAGGCTAAAAAATATCCGAATATAATAGATGTTTTATTCAGTGCAAGCAATTTAACAAGAATATTGATATAAAAACTCTACTTTTATAACATGCAATTACAGTGAACTCTCACTTATGCGCCGGCCCAAGAGACCAACAAAAAAAGGCGCATAAGTGAAAGAGACGTAACAGGCCTATTTAAAGGACTAAAACGCAACATAGGTTCTAATGACAAAATGAATAAGAATGTTTCTATAGAAAAGGGACCTATTACTACGGTTTGGCAATTTCTATAAAATAACTGCAATGATAAGGAGAAAACAAACATTGTAGCATACCTAATTACAAACTGTTCCCTTTAAAACGATGCACAATAGATAATTGTCCCTCTCTGAACTCTAGTTCATGCGGAAAAATGCCCTCCGTGAGCAATAAAAGCAAAAGCTTAAAGAGGAAAGTGAAGAAAAATGCTTATTTTTTTTCAAGAAAATAAGTTTTTTTTTTTACATTTTACGGAAAATTCGGCGCATAAGTGAAATATTTATGTTTAGAGCGACACATAAACGAATGATACTATCATTATTTCCCTATCTAATGTGCTGGGACCACTCAAAATCGTCGTATAAGTGAAAAAGGCGCATAAATGAGGCGGTGTATAAGTGAGAGTTCACTGTATTTTTTTAAGATTTCCAGAACTACAATCAAATAGCATTTTTAGCTCAAAAATGGACGCTTATTATGAGATACGGCAGTTACTGAGTAAGGGCCTGGCTCCACATCATCAGAAAACCGAGCGAAACCAAAGGCAGAAACCGAAAAACCGGGTACTTTGAATTTAAAGGAAATGGAAAGTACCCAGATTTTCGGTTTCTGCCTTCGGTTTCGGCCGGTTTTCTGCTGATGTGGAGCCAGGTCCTAAAAGAAATTGCTTTAATATTGTTTATGGAAATCTGTAAAATTTAATTGCACAAAATTGAAATAAAGTCCAGGTTATTTATAGAGCTCATGCAATTAAACAGGAATCTAAGCTATTTCGACTCTTTCTAGAGTGTTTTGTCTTTCAATGAAACGTTTTTTTTACCGCGAAATGGCCTTGAAAAATAATTTTGAAAGTTTATAACTAACTACCTTTAGCAATTATGCGTAATATTGTTACAGTCCAACATGAGCCATGAGCCGTGAGACATTTTGTAACTTACTTTGAAATATATTCTACCAGAATACCCTATTTGACCAGTAAATAAACAGTTAAGCCTAATTTCGTTCTCAGAAATTCATTATTTTGAAGTACTGCAGAATTCAGTACATGACACTAAAAGTAACTCAGTCGTAAACCACTATTCATATAAAATTTAATGAAAACCGTTGAATTAGATAGGATGTGTTAAAATGCCAACTATTTTTCTTACAGAAATATCAAATAAATGTTAATATCTTTCAAACTCGTATCCAAAAAGAACTTACTTTCAGCACGAATGAAACATTACGAGACTAACTTGCCTGTTATGCGGTCGCCTGTAGTCCTTGTGATGTACTGCTGCCTAACTGATGTACTGCTATATTATCAAAATGGCGTAATATATTTGCTGCAATAGGCTATAAGTTTTAAGTTATAACGTTAATTGGGATTAATAAAATAGTAACTATACTTTTAAGAGCTGCTTGGTTACATCGCAAAAAGCTGTGCATTGATTCGCTACATATCGACAAAAAGCACAAATATGAATTAATTCTACACATTCGCATGAGTTTCCATACATAAAGATATTTATTTTGTCTTAAACAAAAGTTATTAGGTGTGCAAAATTGTACAAATATTTTTTTAAAGTTCTATGGTGGCGAATCTATTGCTGAGAGATTAGTAGAATTTTGTTTACAACATACTTGAAGGGATGGAAATTCGTTTGAGATGCTCAAATTAAAAGATGCTCAAAAAAATTCAAATCAATTATACAAAAATTACAAATCAACTATACATTTACGATGACTTTTAAACAAATATTTCATCAGAACATGCTCAACATAACGGGTATGATTTTCCTCCGCCTTCTGAAATCGTGAGATAGCATGTTCTACAATTGGCCGCATTAAGCCCTGTAAAATGCCTCGAACATTTCGTAGTATGATGATAGTATGATGAACATTTCGTAGTGATCAGGTAAATTTTTAGGATTATCACGATTTAAGAGCTGTTTCAAATGCCTCCAAAACTAGAATTCACATGGATCTATTATGATCGAAAAGTAATGAATTTTATTAAAAACGCAGACAAATCTGCTCTTCATTATGATGCTCAACAAATTCTCAGCCGCTCGTTATTATGTACACAAAAGTATGGTTAAGTTATACGAAAAAGTTTTCCCGCTTGAAAACTAAAAAAGTAGAGTCGTTTAATGTTGGACACCCTGTACATAAACGTTTTACATGAATATAAATAAAATGCATATAATTATTTTGTTCGTTCTTGTTTGTAATATACACATGGATGCTTTTTTCTTCTAGTTATTCAGTTATTGAGCCTGATTTATGCCACCATATTTCAAGATCAATAAAGATACTAAGTACACAATTAAGGGTGGATGCAAATTAGAGATATGGACATCTAAAAATGTAACCCTTATGAAAATACCAATGCTTTTTTTTTTTCAATCAGAAATACTAGATATAACTTAAAAACTAGTTTTACAATAAGAGCTTTTCCTGCAACAAAAATGGAACAACAAAAAATACCCCTTAAAATTGTATTAAAATGTTTTTATTTAAAAAAAGCGAAGATAAATTTAGAAGGTGCTTTGGTGCGTGCGAATCTGTCATCTTTGGATACCGTTGCAGATTTTTTAAAAAAAATGTTATTTGACGGTAAAAAAATTATATTTCTATTCTAAAAACATAATACAAAGTTCTTCAATCTTGAGTTCTTTAAAGAAAAACAAGGGTTTCCCCAAAAATCAAGAAAACGCCATCAGTAAAATACCCAACTGATTTGTTTGGGAGGTGAGTATTTATTCTTTATTTTTCACTGTGAACTTTTCCCTAGCTGCAACTTTGACTGTCAGCGGCGCAGTGATTTATTCTTGCATAATATATCTTGTTCCGCTGCTCTAAAGAGTCGACAAAACAGTTTGCGTTAAAAATGGCGAAATTGTTTCGAGGCCTTTCATTCGGTGTCTTTTTTATTCAGTCCATTATTTAAAGCTGGAGAGACCAAAAATCTTTCATCGTCTGGCAACTTATATTTAGCAGTTTTCTTATTCTGAATGTAATATTTTTACTTTATGAAATATGAAAGCAACACTTTAAGCAAAACGGTGTTATATGCGCATTTTAACTACTGTCTGTGGTAAAATACAGTGAAAAATCTGAAATATTCCTGGAAAAAGAAATAAATAGCTAATATTGCCTAATTTTTGGAAGTAACTCAGCTGACAAAAAAAAAAAAAAATTACAAGGC
Source organism: Uloborus plumipes (assembly GCA_038373865.1). Taxonomy (NCBI): domain Eukaryota; kingdom Metazoa; phylum Arthropoda; class Arachnida; order Araneae; family Uloboridae; genus Uloborus; species Uloborus plumipes. The sequence goes on along the minus strand of JAXGGA010013265.1, from coordinate 22,308 downwards.
AGGTATTTTGTTGAAAATTAATAGCCTTCCTAAAACTTATCTGTAATCTTAATATAGAATTCGGATACTGCTTTTTAAATCTTCTCTCGTCCTCCACATAGCTCTAATGTAACCCTTAATGACTTTTTTATGCCTCCAAAGTCGAAAAAAAATCTCCAAGATGAAGTTTCTCACCTTCAATAGCAGTGCTGAGAGCTTCGAATTCGGTTTTGAAAGATGTGTTCAAAAACGGCCTCCAGCATGTTCTTGTACGTACTGGAAAGTATATGGCAAAGGGATTGCATGTAATGCGGACTAGTACAAAAATGACGTCAACATTTTGAGTAGATGTTCACATAATTATGTTTTATCAATTTGTGATCATTCTTTACTAAACAACCCTCGTACGCTGTAAACAAATTGAGTGCTACTAGAAAATATCTAGAAACCGGATTCCTACGAAGCTTTTCAGTAGCAACACATCTTCTCAAGTAACACGGCCACTGATACTTAAGAGGAAGCTGTGTCGTGACCAAAAAAAATTGTGAAATCTCATTTGCCTACACTGCAAAAAATTAACTGTTTTTGTAAAACTGTTGTTGTATTACAATGCAAAAACAACAGTATAATACTGGCAGTAAAGATTCCAATTTGAAACTAAAATGCACAGTAATAAATTATCAAATTAGGTGTTTCACAGTTTATCACTGTAATATTAGCAATTTTACAATTTATTACTATAAAATTCGCTGCATTATAAATTAAAAACAACGTTTTATTTTTTGCAATGTTAAGAGTTTCCAATTGCTACTGCAATTTTTCATAGAATAGATAAACAAAAAAAGAATGGTGCTTTGAAAGTATTCAACATCAACATAATACGAAAGTTCACACTCACAATACAATACAGTCGAACCTCGTTAATTCAAGCACGCTTAAAACGAATTACTGTTAATACGACCTAAATTTCCGGTGTAGTTCATCCTATCGTTTGTAGTGTATTGTTCTTCAGATAAGACGAAATTATTTTAAAGGCCTCTTGAAGTTTGTTTTAACGAGGTTTGGTTGCGTCACAAAACAGTTCGTTTAAAAAAAAGACAACTCTTATAGAAATACAAAAGTAATACAAAAAAAAGATCAATGGTTTCTATCCTTAGATAAAAGATCACTTTCAAACAAGTGCTTCCCTACACTGGTGAAATGTATCTTTTGCTGTCGTAAAATACTTTGACACAAAAGAAATTTTATCTAGATAAAATGAAAGTTTCCTTTACTATTCAAGATGCATCGCTGGCCTAACAGCAGAGCTGTTAAAGTAGTGCTGTCTGGGCAGCAAGTATATGCTCAAGACACGTGATTTTGATTCAATGCACTGCCAGCGGCAGTCAACGGTTGGCTACACAGCAGCTTAAAAGCTGCTGAAGTTAATTCATAGCATTATTATTTTACAATGAGTGTCAAAAAATGTATTTAATGAAGCAATAAGACAAAAAGTTCCCATGCATGAAATGGACGGCTAATTTCAAAGTAATTTTTTTTTAATTGATGTCACACTCTTTAGAAAAATGAAGTATTTTTTCTCAGAATTTTAGGGTTAAAAACGTCTCCCAATTTTCTGTTAGCGTTATAAAAAAAAACTTTTTCTATTTTACACCCATTGTCAATTTAGGTAAAATCGCAGTTTTTCCATTTGGTATCGAGTAAGTACTCAATTGCTATTACTCAGCTCACGATAAAAAGAATTTTGTTGTGCTTTAAAAATATTAACATGCAATTTTTTTTAGCCTGGTGATAAATTCGGTTAAATTCTGAATAAAAAACATTGCCCGGCACACGGTTTTGATTTAAGTTTTATTTGGAAAAGGAACTAAGAATGTTGTTTTGAAACTTTTAATTTTTATCTGAACTCATTGTAAAGTAAAAATTTATAGTTTTCAGAAACAGGTACTGAACTTACAGTGTTCAGAATGATATGAAACACTGCAAACATAAAAAATAACATTAAATAATGCAACCATTCTAAAGTTATTTCAATGTTTACCCATCAAACCGTAAGCGAATCAGCATATGATTGAACGAATAGGATTTGTTCGAATTCCTTTTAAATAAGTTCAACCAAAAATTTAACCACGCTAGTAATGTGGGCTCGAATCAAATAGGTTTATAATTAATACTATTGACTGTCACATGTGGCAATAGCATGTGACAGCATGTGACATGCATGTGACAGCATGTTTATAATTAATACTATTGACTATCACATGTGGCAATAGCATGTGACAGCATGTGACATGATAGTTTGTTAAATCGGCAACGGAAATCTATTTTCGTTGCCGATTTAGAGCAAAAGTAATTTTCTTTTTAATTTGCTCCTCGTCCATCCAAATTCTCCATTCAAATGCCAGAAGGAGTTATATGTTAGCCATCATGAATAAAATTGAAGAAAGTGTTTAATATGTTGCAAAAACTGAAATTAATTCAAGAAAGAATACTTCCAAAATCATACCTTAGGTGCTTTAAATTTTATGTAATGATTTTTCCTACAGTAATTTTTTAACGTCAGTTTTAGGAATATGTTAGCATTACGACTACAACTGAAGAAAATAGCTAATATGTAGTGAAAAACAAATTTCCAAAACAAACAAGGAAGACCAACTTATCATGTGATTCAGATAGTATAACATTTCTGTCTAAACAAATAGACTTTAAAAGGATGTAGCTCGCATAAGTTGTGCACTTTGAACAAAATTTTCTTTGCTGTATATGTAAAAGAGAGCAAAACTTCTCAGTTTGAGTCAAAACTTAATGTAAAAGAGCTGAAATCATCAGAACACTAAAATATGTTTTATATGTCGAAAAAAACCTGAGCAGTAATAGAGACTTCAAAAATTTTCCTAATAACTTTTCTTTTCTGTTTTTAATTCTACTACATTTTTTTTCTGAAAGGGAAAAACAGGAATCTACCATTCTGCAGTTGTAGAAGAACAAAACTATGCAGGCAAATAAAGAACAGTTGCGAAATGTTTTCTTATAAGGTTTTTGTGTCTTTCAACTTCTTTCGCTCTAGCATAAAATTACTTAGTTTCATGTTATTGTAAGGATATTCAATTTTATTTTTTACAATCTATGTTTCTTGCTTGATTTTTTTTCTTTCCTGCAATACTTGAGCAAACTAAATATTACTTTTGTCTCGTTTAGATATTCTACGGCTGAATTACATTTGCATACCAAAAGGGAGAAAACATTTATGTTATATTTCCTTTTTAATCATACTTAGAAAGAAAATGTAGCTCAAATGAAGAATCCCTTACTTTCTTCCATATGCTAAATATAATTATCAAACTAGGCCCACATTTTCTAGAATCGTATTAACTTTGCTTTGAAGTCAATCCCCTAATTATTTTGATTCTGAATCAGTTTAGTGTTTGTCTTTAAGCGTTGCAATGTAAATGATTTTTTTTAACTTTGTATTATTAAGAAAACATCTTTGAACGATGTCGGAAGTATTTGATACCTGACACACGACGAGATAACAATTTCCAACATTCAAGACATGCTCTTTCTGCAAGTTAATTATAGAAGAAACTATAGCAATAAAGTTATTTTGTAACAACTTCTGCATAAGATTTTATTAGAGTGATAAAACACCAAATGTACCGGTCAACTATTTCGTTAGAGCAAAATTCAACCTATACTTTAAAATAGGCCCATCATTTAGGGGGGTTAGGGGATCTATTGCGATCCCTCCCCCCCCCCCCCCCCCCATCGCCACGAATTTGAGAAATCATTGTTTTTTCATATAAGTGTGGTTGGTTTTTGCTGTTTTGCGATGAAAATACATTATGTTTGCACCCTGTGTCCCCCCCCCCCTCCGGAAAAAGTTGAAATGACTGGCCTGCTTTAAACTGCCGATTATCGGGGTTAGATTTTCAGCGGTTCGGATTATTCGCGGGGTTTTTACACTTTAGTTTTCTTTTTTACGATAACGATTTCTTAAATGCAAAAAAAAAAAAAAAGAAAGAAAGAAAATGCTGTATTGGTCGTTTTTAGCTTTTCAAGATATTTTTTACATTCAATGTTAAAATTTTTAGCTATAATTTAAGTGTATCTGCTGTGTAATTGCCTTTTTTCAGTTATTGCATACATTAATATTGTTTTTTAGCCTACTTTCCCGTTAAAAATAAAAGAAAGACGAAAAAAATATTAAAAGTGGCTTAATGCATCTAAAAATATCGCCAAGTCTAAAAGATATCACCAAGTTAAAAAAATATAGCCAAGTCCGGAAAAAATATCGCCAAGTCCGATAAAAATATCGTATGGTATTGAGATGGGGAATTTGTGTGTCGGTCGGTCGGTCGGTCGGTCTGTCTGCCCCCCCCCCCTAATAACTTTTGAATGAACATTCTGATTTGGACAAACTTTTCTTTGTTGGAAAGATCTCGGCGAGTACAGCTCATTCCCATATTTCATTTTTCGATTTGAACAATTTTTGGTTCAACTTTGAACCGTTCAAACAACTTGTCCCGCGATGCTAACTTTTGAGTGAACAGTCCGATTTGAACAAACTTTTTTTTGTTCGAAAGATCTTATCAAGGATACTTCATTCCCGTATTTACATTTCCGATTTGAACAATTCCCCACCTAATAACTTTTGAGTGAACCGTCCGAATGGAATAAACTTTTTTTTGTTTTAAAGATCTCGGAGAGGCTTATTCCCATATTTCGCTTTTTTATTTGAACCATTTTTTGTTCAATATTGAACCGTTCAGAAAAATATTTAACATTAGCGCCTACGGGGAATTTAAGTTGAATGTTGATCCTGAACTTAAAGTCGGATTTCCTTCAAACTAACTTTGTAAGAAAATTGTTTTGATAAATAATGTTTGTAAAGTACTTTTCTGAATAATCTTCTGTGAGGACTCTGATTCCGACTCCAACTCCGCAAACATGGCGGAAATGCAGGCTCAGAAAAAAAATGACTGACTGTGCAGACGATTTTTTGTTTATTTATTCATTTGTTTTATTTTATTTATTATTATTATTATTATTTTTTTTTGGCAGACGATTTTTTTTTGTAACAAAATTGTTTCATTCACGAGGGCATTTTATTCTTTATTTATATTTAACAACTGGCAACGGACTAAAAGTGAAATTCGGGATATTTTATTAACGGACGAGTTATTTTTTTCTTTTTTCTTTTTTTGATAAAATATGTTTTGATGCTATTTGTACTTTTTTTTTTTGAAAACGTTTGAGGATTTTTTATACGGAAGAACTGTAACAGTTACATTTTTTAAAAGGTGCGACAACATTTTATTTATTCGTTTATTTACTTTTTACGTGTCTATTTCATCTGATGAGAGGGGTATATTTTGCGTTATGAAATCAGCTTGAAGTGCTAGAAAGGTATGTGTGACATATTTTTCAGTCTCAGATAATCAAGAGAATAATGATCAGATGCTAGAATGCCAAAGTCGATGTACGGGAAAGTAGGCTCGTTTGGTTCTTGACAGAACTTCTTGTCGCCTATTCTTCTATTATAAGCGATATTCGCTTATCCGCGGTTACCGTGCGACCTAATTCCGCTAATAAGAATGAGTTTACTGTAATCCAAATACCTAAACCAGATGCTGAAAGACATTATATACATAGCTTAACACTTTTTAATCTTAAAAACCCAGTATTTTAAGCTTTTAGATTTCTAAAAGTTTTGATAAGTCATTTCGCAATTTCAGTTTCTTGTATACATGCAATTTATAAAAAATTGTTATTTCAATTTTGTGGACCATTTACCCTTTTAATTAACTGAAGCACAACGTGATATCCATACCTATTGTTCCATTATCCGCGATTTTTGCTTATTCGCGATTAATCATGAGTTTACTGTAAGCCAATTGCATAAACCAGATGCTGAAAGACATTACATACATAGCTTAACACTTTTTAATCTTAAAAACCCAGTATTTTTAGCTTTTAAATTACTAAACATTTTATTAAGTCATTTTTCAATTTTAGTTTTTTGTTAACATGCAATTTATAAAAATGTTATTTCAATTTTGTGGACCATTTACCCTTTTAATTAACTGAAACACAACGTGATATCCATGATTTATAGACTAGGTAGGTCTGCCTCATACAACAGACAATCCAGTACAGATAAAGCGTTAAAGCGCGGGTAGACGGAAGAGATGGATGTTGTCTGGCGGGAAACATGAACCATGTCTAGACAGGAGATATGGAGAATGTCTAGATGCTTGGGGAGACCTGACTTTCCCTCGGAAGATCGGAATCAGAAATTCCTGAGTTTTTAATTAGAATTTTCAAAGAGATTGATTTTAGTCTAATGAACTGGTATTTTTTCTCTTTTTATACAATTGAAGGGCTTGGGAGATGAAGGGGTTATGTGACAAAAGAGAATTTGCGAGTAATTAAAGTTCATAGTGTTATTATTGCAGCTGTTAGGACCCTGCTGCCCATTGACGTAAAGCAAAAAAAAATAAAGCAGAAACGTAAAATGGATTACATAGTGTTCCTATGGAAATTACCCGGATTTTCGGTTACTGCCTTCGGTTTCGGTCGCGTTTTACGCTGATGTGGAGCAGGGCCCTTCCAGCTTTTTTGTTTTCTGGTTTTGTCGTTAGTGTACATATGAAATTGGTCTAATGACATCTATTTTTTGGCGCACCAAGTTTTATTTCCTTACCTGTATCCATTGCTTACCATTGCCCCGAGTATTCATTTTTTTAAATGTAACATAGCCCCGTCATTATCTAAGCCCTTCAAATACGCCCATATGCGAGTTTTTAGAAGAATCTCAGACATTTTCCCTGTAGGAAGCAATTTCGAGTTCTTAAAAATTGACATTTTTTGAAACGTTTTTATCAATGGCTGACAAAGGTAGAAAAATAGTGCTAAAAGCAAAGCAGTAATAGTTTTCAGGGGGACTTGAGCCTCACTTGCCCCCCCCCCCTCCTCCCTTCTTTGTGAGTTTAGGCTCCTTCCATGCGAAACCAAGTTTGTCTCTCCCTCCCTCCTCCCAGATCAAACTTAAATTATTAATTATCAGTTCATCATTTTCTCGTAAATTATCGTGAAATCTCTAAACCATCCTACAATCTATGCATATGCGTAAATATGTTTAATATTATTTATTAAATAAACTAATCAAAAATCCTTAAAAAAATGAGTATTGTAATTTTGTATTTTTACTGTTAAATTCCATATCCTCCATTAGATTACATCGTTAAAATTACATCATATCATTACTCGAAGCAATGACGTTATACGATGACAGCGAAAAATTAGAAAATTCAAATGTGAGTAAAAATCAATGAAAGTGACAGCGAGAAAAAAAATATAAAGTTATCTCCCTAAGCCTGCAAATGAACAATTCTTGATATTGTCAGAAGTCAGTTTTGTTCTCTGAAAAAAGTTTTTAATTTAATTTCCTGTCGACTAATTACCGTTTTAAAAATCGGACGGCACGATCAAAAAGAATTCTTAATAAAATGCAACCTGCCTGCTCAATGGGGCATTATCTCTTTCTTATCGGATACTGCTTTCGTGAAGCATGAAGTTGGGTTTAATTGGTGAAAAAGAAATAATGAAGATAAAATTACTTTTCACTGTAGGGTGTGATTAATTGATTTTTTTTATGTAAACGGGCTGTCATGTAATTAAAATCATAGCGTTTACAAGTTGTAATTTTCAAAAATTGTAAGAAACATTAATCAAAGTTGCATTTGCTGTTTAAAAAAAAGAAACAGTCAAATAGTTTAAGACTTAGGAATAAAAAATCTCTTTTTTCTGTCTCCTCCAGGTGGTGGCTCTCACACACACACTGATGACCGCCTATATACACACACTCCTCTATTGCAATTCGTCATTCCGAAAAGCACAATTAAAGATGTCAAAATTCAACACACACACACACACATACAGACAGACAGACAGATAGATATGTGAAAATGTGAAAATAAGATGTTCTACATTCAATCAGCGTATAATTGCTGATAAAGCATGAAATTTATTCTAAATAATAGGTATTTATGTATGAAGTCCGCCTCCGGGCGTGTACGGAGTTAATGTAAATAACAACAAGGATTTGAAGAAGACTTGAAAAAATGTTAGGAAAAAAAAGAGACGAAGCAGTATCTTACCCAGTTAAACTTTTAGTTGTTTGTGAAATTTTGTCGTTTTTGCATTTATAACTTTTTAACGTTTTTTCAAGTCTTTTTGAAATCGTTGTTATTATTTACACTAATTTCGTACACGCCCGGAGGCGGACTTCATACATAAATACCGAAACATACATTGTACAATTTTTTAAGTGTTTTTTTTTCTTTGTTTGAAATACCTTTAAAAAGAATGAGTACACAAAGTAAAAGAATATTGGTATATCATTTTAAAAATAACCATTTAGTATTAAAAAAAATTCAGAATAGGATTGGAAAAAAAGTTAGCAAAAAAATTTTTCCCACTGTTATCTACAAACATTGATAACCATCTACACACTTGTTTGGAGACAAACAAAACTCCCAGGATCTCTTTCATAAATTACCTAGTCATCAATCACTAACAATCACAAAAAGTCACAGGTGTAATAAGTCAAATACAGTAGATCCCGCTTGTTAGAATATCGGCTAAAAGAATATCCCGTTTAATATAATACATTTTCAATGTACCAAACCGCTATAATGCATTATTTTAATCCCGGTTAATGGAATACCCCGCTTATTATAATATGTTTTCGTGGCAAAATCGCTTTTTCACTAAGCAGGCTCGACTCTTTATGATGGAGCTTGTTTTCCATCTACCCCATGATTCCTTTTACTTCAACGACTTATTGAACTTGAGAAAAAATGTTTCGAAATTTATTGCACACTAGCTGGTGCCCGCTACCTCGTCTGTGGAGCATTAGTACTTTTGGAATAGCTTATTTTCTTCTCCAAGATCCGAACTTTATACCAAAATTCATCAAAATTGGTTCTGCTATGTATTCATGAAGTTGTAATATACAGAGTTATGTAAAACAGCGTTAAAACGGTGTCTATAATGTAAAGAAGCCTAAGAAGATCATTTAACATAGTTCATAGGAGTATATTGCAATAATGTGCGCATTTGTGCTTTTTAATACGCTTTTATTCGTTCCACGTGTGAGTTTGTTTATTTGTATGTATTTAACTCTGAATAAAAGATAGAATTCACGTTCTTTGCAAATATAAAAGTAATATATTTAATACTATTATTAACACTAAAGGATAAACTATATTACATGTTGATGTATTATAAGTGCATCAACATGTAATATAGTTTAACCTTTAGTATTAATAGTAGTAGTTCTTTTTAGTTTGAGTAACTCTAAAAGCGAATTTTTTAGTTTTCTTAAACTATAATTTAACGTTATATTTATCCATTGTATATTTCATACAGAGTTACTTTAAGATATCCTTGTTCTATATTGTGTATTGTATGTAAATTGAAACTAAGTATTTTGGATGATGATCTCACTAATAGATAGTACGAACGCTATATTTTGGGAGGATAGATGTACCAATGTATATGATAATGGATGGTAATGTAAAGTTATAGGTAGCTATTGCAATATATACTTCTACAGACTATGTTAAACGATCTTTTTAGCCATCTTTAAATTACAGTCACCATTTTCACGCTGTTATACATTGTATACGTGTAACTTTAACGGTGTTTGCATCGCACGCCAAAAAAGCCAAAAATAGATGGCAAAAAAATTCCTACTTACTTGACACGTATCGTTTTTTTTTTTCTAGACAATTCACACAATATCTTTATAAATTATAGCCTACTGTTCGTCCCTGAAAACCGCGCCTGGCACTCGCGAACAGTTCCACTTAAAAAAGTATAGATGGGTTGTGGTTGATAACTTTCCAAAGTTTTCAATTTAAAACTTGCATTTGCTATATCCTTTTGACATGTTCAACTAAACTATGTAATTGAAATTAGCTTGGTTCCACGCTGTTTGAGACGGCTCAAAAGGCTTTTTATTATTCTTCCCCTTAATGTCATCTTACCTAACACCCCTATTTTTGTAAGATTAGAGACCCCTATTTTGGTAAGACTTGACGCATGCGTAAACGCACGGAAGGTTTTACTAAAGAAGATCAGACAGTATGTGATATTTGGATTTACAAATAGTATTGTTGTTAAGTTTCATTGAAAGCCATTCAGTAGTTTTTGTATGAAAGAAACACCATTATCCATACTTCCCTACATGCAGACTTTCGTGTTTAAAAGTGTTATAAGATAAGAAAGGAGTTTGAAAACATCCTTGATACATAAAAAATTAAATTGTACTTGATGGGAGAAGACCACTTCTGCCACATCAAAAGAAAACTGAAATTATTCTTTCAACAATTACAGTGAAAAAAAATCAACAAAACAATTATTTGTAAACATCACTTTCCATTTCTGTTCCCCACAAAAAAAAGGACGAAGGGAAGAAATCAAAGAAAAAAACTTCAAAGATATCGCTTAAGTTCAAAGCTGATATTTTTCCTTTAGTAAGAGAACGTCCAAAAATGCTGAACCTCATTGTATTCCTTTCATTGTGCATTTCCAAGTTTTCTAATAACAAAAGAATTTGTAAAGTAAATACTGAAACTAGACACAATACAAGCCTTTTTATGTCGGTGAATAAATAAATGTAAAAGTGAATTGCCAAGTTTTAATACTTTTCTCGTACCTTCAGTTTGAAAAGTTAGTCAATGCTTATGAAAGGAAACCGGTCAAAAATAGAAAATTACGAATATAAAGAAGATACTTTTGGTATTTAAAATTAGTTACTTTATTTTTTTGAGATCAAAATAAAGCTTGCAGAAAGTTAAACTTAACTGCAAATTATTTTAAATAACACGTTTACAAGATTCAATTTTGAAGGGAAAAAAAACATCAATTAAGGTTGTAGTTGTAAAAAGTAAAATTAGCCTCTAAATACTTTGAGAGTTAGAAATAATAAATCTCTTTTTTTTCAGCATAGTGCAATACGTTTTGGTTTTATTTATTTAATTTATATTATTTATTATTTTGGATTTAGGTATGTTCAGAGACACAATCAATTTCATCTCATAAGTTTTAAGTAATACGTATGTTAAAAACAATATTATTTATATATTTTTTTAGCCTGTCTACCATAAAAGTTTTGCCCTCTATTCTTCCAAAAAATTCGATATTTTTTTTATTTGTTTGAAACTTAAAAAATATTTTTCAAAGGCAGAATACACAGCTAACCCTTCAGAGTCTTGTGGATTACTGTTTTCGAATAATAGATCCATGTGTTAAACTATGTAGCTGTTATTAAATATTGAAATTTGCTAATGAATTATCTAGATACCGTTAAGTGAAGGAATGTACTATTATACATTCAGAATAGTTGCAATTAAGGGCAATATAATGACATTGCAGAACGCTGCTCAACAAATCAGTTTGATATTAAATCTACATCAACTAATAGATTATTTAATTAAATCTGCAGGTTGCTAATCAATACTGATTTGTTACAATTTAAAATGAACATGCTAAGCGTTATTTGTGTAGGAACGAAGAATTTTATGAGCGCGAACATGACATTATCACTTTTAAGAGAGTTAAGGATTCTCATTTTCAGTAATTTTGCAAATAAAGTGTTTTTTTTTTTTTTTTTTTTTTTTTGACACAGCAGGATCGATTCTCATTGAAAAGTTAAGTTTAAAACCACACTGACAAAGAAAAAAGATAAACAAAAGAACATGTAATTTCTGTAGTAGTCCTTATATAGACATCAAAATATTATGCAGGCAAAAATGATGATTGCGGGAAACAGCAAAAAAAAAAAAGGATCAAAATAAAAGCTTTTACCAATATTCTTATGTTTACTTTTTCGTGAATAACCATCATCACTCATTACGCTTTTCATATATATTCCTATTCATGCCATGTGTGAATTGTGTTTAGAAGGTTAATCATATTCATACAAATAAGTACTGCAAACATTCAAAAACTGAAAGAAGTTGCAAAAAGAAAAATGGTAGTTTTAAATGAATTACCCTAGGCCGAGAATGGAATTGTTGTCTACGAAGTTTCAATGTTTCAAGGGCACTATTAGTATACTAATATCAAATTCAAAATCAGAATGTTCCTATAACGTACTACTTTTTCTTTTTTTTTTAATTTGGTGTAAGATGGATGTAACACAAAAATGCTTATTATCGAACATTTGTTTCAGCAACTTTTTAATAAAAAAAATAGCTATTAACAGTTACTCTCCGTGGACAAGAAAAGGACTCTTGCCTGATGCTGATAGCTCTCAGACAAGACGTTTCATTGCGGCGCCCCTCATTACTTATCACTGGGCTGTTTGAAACCAAGAAACAAAAATAATTTTAAGAGTAAATAAGTTGAACTTATTCAATTGGTTTGAAATAATTTCCAATCTTCCAAGTCAAAAAAAAAGATATAAAGGTATCATAAAAAAAATAAAAATTTAACTATTTTAAAATTATTAAAATTAAAAAAAAGAACAATTGACGTTGTTACTAGTAAAAACTAATTAACTAATAAAATAATTTTTGTGTTTCGATTATAGGTAACATAACGATTAGTTCTGAAGTGAAACTTCTTTTCATTTGGCTTAAACACGTCTGAAGAAAGTCGCTATCAATGGCTCTTTACTTCATAAAAGAATGGCAATTCTACCGAATTTACAGAATATTCTTCTTATGTTATTTTATCATGTGGTAATTTCAAAAAAATCTACATTATCTGTACCATCAAAACAAATTAATGAAAATATGCTTTTCCTCTTGCATTTATTTTAACTGCACTTTCCACTAAAATTAATTTTATTTTTCTCACATCATGATTTCCGTATGTCGAAAAAAAGTAATTATGAAACTGAATTCATCCTTCATTTGTGTGCATAACATAGATTTTTCTTTAAAATATAAAAATATCAGGAAATGTTTAGTGATGAAATTTGCATAATTTTCTAATGCGCGGAAAGAAATTTCGCAACGAAGTTTTATGTTATCGAAGTAAATTTCACAATTCGGTTCAACATTATAAAAAATCATATTTTGTACTTTACGCAAATGGGTAACAAGTTAATAAGTATTCTTATAAAACATAAAGTAAAAACTTATCATGATTAAAGATGAACATAAAGTGACAGTACAAATTAAGCTCACAGTTGCATTTTAAAATAATTAAAATTAAGTCATTGTGAAATTGCTTGTGTTTAAAGTAATAAATATGTCAGGAATCACTTGAGAGATAAATAAAAAAGAAATATGTTACATGTTAGTAAATGTTTCTACCACAATTAGCTTAAATATCAAAATAGTAAAGCAGCTATGTACGTAACTATTGAAAAGAGCATATATAAATTAATTTGTTTTGAGAAAAAGCGTTTCTTTCATTTTGTGATTAGTAAAAAGCGAGTCTCATCAGTCCATAGTTCGACAATTTCTGCCAGTTGTTGAAAATGATTTTTTTGAAAATTATTGTCATGTCATACGTTATAGGAAGTTTTTCTTACAAGTAACAGAGACATGAAAGCATAAATGGGGGGAAAATGCACTTTACAATAATATCTAAAAAATTTTGCTGAGAATTGCTCTTTTTTTTTTCTAGCTCTCAGACGCGACGCTTGTCTGACTCGTTTCGTTAAAATGTAACTTTCCCCTGGTAGACAAGCAATATATTTGGGTCTCTGATAAACTTCCTTCTTTTTTTTTTTTTAACAAACACGATTGTTTATAGTTTTCCCTTGACCATAGTTAATGTTCCTACAATTCTATTTTTCTATGCTTAAAATGCAAATTCCTATAGGCTACGGTCCTCTGCGATCACGTCCCTCCTCCTGGACGGTGTCTCCATATTCCCCGAATATTGATTTTCCGTAAGATACAGCCCTATTGATTTTGCACAATACTCTTTAGACAAGAATAGCATTCAGAACACAGCATTCAGCATCTAGTCCCCAGCATTAATTCGAATTTTTTGACGTCTTGATGGTTAAATTATATTTTTCGCAATTATTATTAGGGTAGGAACCATTTGTAGAAACAAGAAACTCAACGAGTAGGATCTTATCACAATTCGTAGTTACGAAAAGTATATTTTTAAGCTTAAAACGTCATTTTAATTGATTAATTAATATTTTTTTTATTTTATTTATTTATTTTTTGACATAGAGAGGGGTAGGGCGCCACCATTTTCTTATTTTGGCATTTAAGTATCCACATGAGTCGACAGAGTGGTGTAGTGGTTAAGACCCTGGTCTCTCATGCCCAAAAGGCGCGGGCTCAAACCCGACTCCAATCGGTGGATTTTCAAGATGCAAAAAATCGGCAGCGTTCATGTCGTATGATTATGCGGCGTGTAAAAGATGCCTTGAGTACTCGTTTGGCATGGGGTGTATCAATGCAAAATTGAATTCCTAGTGCAGTTTCGCAGCGCATAGAGCCAAGGTGCCTCCATCTGGTGAGGAAACTGGGCATCGAAATTCTGGTGGTCATGGCATCCCGCCGATAGTTGTGCCACATGAAAGAATGAGTGCCGGTCCCTGGGAATGCACAAGGTCTGCAAATAGTCAGTAACTACAGCAGTCCCAATAAAAAAAGTATCTACTTGATGCCTTCACTGCAGTTTTAGCTGAACAAAAATGCTTTCCAAGGTAGTTATGTTTGTAAATTAAACGGTGAACAACTGCTTCTTTGTTTAGAAATCCCTGGGCATTAAATGCCAAGGTTTATTTTAGAATAGCTGCTGAATTAAGATGGTTAATACCGAGTGTGCTATTAACCTAGATGACGAAAAACTACTTCAGTCACTTTTAATATATTTTTTAACTAGATGAGTGCTGTTTACCCTGTTCCTATTGATTTTAAACTTCAAATACTTACCTTTCCCCAAAGCAATCAAAAAAATATATAAAAATATATTTTTCCCATGTTGGATTTTCTGAATCCAACATGCGAAAAACACTTAAATTATTGTTATAAGCAATTGTTCCAAATTATCAGCCACATAAGAGTCCCTTTCTTCATTTAATTACGACTGATAATTGGAAGATCGTGACATTTTTCGGCTAACTTTTTCACACTAACAAATAGTTTTTCATTATACAGTCGAACCCGCTTAATGGAATATCGGTTAATGGAATATCCCGCTTAATGTAATACATTTTCAATGTCCCGAACCGTAGTAAATCATTTCTGTGTTAAATTTCCCGGTTAAAGGAATATCATGTTAGGAAGCAATCCCGGTTAAAAGAATAATTTTTAGCCACGCTGATGTCTATCTCCTTCCATTTCCAACCCTTTTTTCCGGATTTTTCCTCCAGTAAAGAGCAATAATGATCGTGAAGCTTATGGACGGCTTCCAAATAATGTTTTGTCACTTCGTTGAAAGGGTGCAGGGGCAAGAAAAGCGATTCGTGGAATTTGAGAGGAATGTTTCCCTAGTGTTGTATAACTGTTTGTCGCCCCCACTGTGTATCGTTCCTTCTGCTTCAGAGAATGAACAATAAGTTTCGAATAAGCTTTACCGGCTTTACCTCTAGGGACCCAAAGGAGAGATAAGAGAATAAAAGAGTAATGGGCAAACCAACAGGTGTAAAGGACCGGGGAAGAAGACGAGGCTGTGACGAATCTCTTCCGAGAAGCGCAACGATAAGTCTACTTTGATGTTCCGAAATCATTTTCCAATTTTGCTTCGGCTGTGCATGTGCTTGTCTCTTCATAATGTCTTCTAAGCGAAAAGATCTTACTTTGAAAGAAAAAGTGAATTTTATTGAATATTCAAATGCTAATCCAGGGACGTCATTTCAAGTTTTTACAGGGGGGGGGGGGGCAAATGGTCCAAACGCAATACAATTTCATCGGAAAACATTAAAAACCACGCCCACTTATATGTAAATATTGATTTCTCAAAGCCAGGGGGGCGCAATTGACCCCCCTGCCCCCCCCCTAAATGACGGGCCTGAATAAATATACGCAGTTACAACTTGAAAAAAAGTTCGAGATATCGCAATCTCAGGTTTCGAAATTGTTGAAAAATAAAGAAAAAATTCTAAATGACTAGAAATTAAACAAAAACCTTAATCAAAAGAGAAAATACACAGGTAAAGAATCAGAAGTTGAAGATGCTGCTCTCCTTCGCTGGTTTGCTGAGAAACGGGCTTGTAACGTTCCTGGTCATTTAATAAGGTCATTTTTAATTGAATTTCTAAATTTTAATATGTTTAAAGTATTATTAATTAATAAATTTAAATTTCCATTAATTAATATGTCTAAAGTTAATCGTTATATACTTGTTGATGAATATACTTGTGGTTAAGGCAAATTTAAATGCTTTCTTGGTTTAAATACAAGTTGGAACGTCGTGTGGATGGAATCCCGGATAATGGAATATCCCGGTTATTAGAATAATTTTCCGTGACAAATTGGCTATTCCATTAAGCGGGCTCGACTGTACTTACTACTAACCAGTTGGGAAAATTTCGGAAAATTGAAAAACTTTAAAATAAATATTTTTGACAAATGGAAACTTTTCATTACTGATTGCCTATCTTTGACAAATGACGAAAAATGGCAAAGAAAAACAAAACGAGAGTTACATTTAGTTAAACACAGCTTTAGTTAAAAAGAGTTGGGCTGGCGCTATCATGCCAGAAAAGTGGCACAAATTGCATCAATACTAAACGGAGACAACATAAAAGACAGCCCATACATTGCGAATAATCACATTTTAAAACTCAAATGGGCCGATAGTTACCTAAATGCTACCGCGTAGTTTAAGCTTCTTCCACTGAGCGAATGATAACTAAGTTTTAAAATCTGCTGGCTGGAACTGATAAAATTAACTATCACTTTTGTTAAACCGTTCGAGTTCAAATTTCACTGTGTTATTTTCACTTCTTTTGATGTGACTAATCCTGATATCAAAGGTCTACTGCCAATGAAAACTTTTGGAAATGCTAAACAAAGAAGAAATACATTACCACAATCTGGTTAAGCGAAAGTAAGTTTGGCCAAGTTATGAATATAATGCTAATCAAACTCTTTAACCAAGAAATTAATAGGGGACGTCGGAGCACAATAGTCCAATATCCTACTTTTTATTCTTGCGTCCTCAATAATAACAACAATAAATAATGAGTAGTTAGATTTTCTACCATAGACTTCATCAACAAATTCTCATCATACCAGATTTTTTGAAAATATTAAAATCTTGAATTTTTTTGTTACAAATATTTTATAACTGAATCTTATAAAGCAGTCCAACGTGTCCTCTGCCCGAGGTACGGTTAACCACATTACACAAACAACGTCTGATATAATTTCAATAATAAATAGTACGCAATACTGCAACTAACTAATTGTATGTTATCTTTGGCGTAAAAAACATTAAGGGCCGTGCTCCACATCGACGTAAAGCAGAAAAATTAGGCAGAAGCGTAAAATGGATTCAATGGTGTTCCTATGGAAAGTACCCGGATTTTCTGTTTCTGCCTTCAGTTTCGGTCGCGTTTTACGCTGATGTGGAGCATGGCCCTAAGTTTAAAAAACAATATAACACATTAAAAGGTAGAAAATATTGAATTTCTGAACTTTTACTTCGTTGGAAAATAAGCCGAGCTATATTCCATCGGAAAACGATATCCTTCCGATCAAGTTTCCCGATGAAATTCATCGGCACGGGACTGTTCTGCTCGTAAATCTCATCGTATTTCGAGAAAAACTCATCATAATTTGCTGCTCGGATTCTGTTTGGCGGATGAGACATATTGGATCATCAGCCGATGAGAATTTTATCGGGTTTCGATGAATGGCCAATCATTGCCAGATGAGATGATGCTTCTAGGGATGGCTTATCTATCCAATTTAGGAGATTCCTACGCTATACAATACGCCTTCTCCGCTGAGCAGACGTTAGAGGTACACATCGTGCAGGCCATCTTGAAATCCGGTCATTACTGTACTTAAAATATGCAGTAGGACGCAATATGGTTTTCAGATCATTTTTGCCTGCAAGAAAATATATTGGTCGTCTGCTGCCGTGGTTGATACTGCACTGAAAAATAAATGTTGTTTTTACAGTATAATTCAGCTAATTTTATAGTAAGAAACTGTAAAAATTTCTAATTTTACAGTAATAAACTGTAAAATTGCTAATTTTGCGGTACTAAACAGTTAAATTGCTAATTTTACAGTAATAAACTGTAAAATTACTAATTTTACAGTTTATTACAGTGCATTTTACAGTTTTAAATTACAACATCGGCTGCCAGTATTATACTGTAAAAACAACAGCTCCTTTTTTGCAGTGTGGTCGACCACAACGAACCTTCAGACAGCTGTTTCTAAGATAAAAATGTTCTCCAAAGTTAAAAAACGATGCTATTAGACCAGGCGCTGGAGGGGTTTGAGTATGCAAAATATGAGGACCGCATTTTGACGATGGATTTAGTTGAGGAAAGCTCATAGATTAACAATATGGATGTTGCCAAGCTGAATTCTGGTGCAGTTTTTTTTCAATCCCCCTCCTAACGGTCACAAGGAAAATCGATGGAGTGCATACTAAAAAGTAAATTTATTGATAACTTTGGTCATAATTTTAGTTATTTCGAATAGTGGAAGTGATGGTAGGTTGTTTTTAATTAAATATTCCGGGTATATGTTGCGAAAAATCGATAATTTTGGGAAAAATTCGCACCACATTAACACCACATTCACACAAAGAAAGGACAGGAACATAGAGAGAAAGCAAATCCATGCCCAGGCCGGGACTCGAACCCGGGGCCACACCAGCCGTGGCATACTGCTCTGACCACTAGACAAGGTGCCCAGCAAGGG
Source organism: Uloborus plumipes (assembly GCA_038373865.1). NCBI lineage: Eukaryota > Metazoa > Arthropoda > Arachnida > Araneae > Uloboridae > Uloborus > Uloborus plumipes. The sequence continues at coordinate 3,454 of JAXGGA010013265.1, read as the reverse complement.
AGGGAATACGCATACTATTTAATATTCCTGCAGAATTTAAGATACGCAGCGCATCTCAAGAGAAAGGAGGTTTGTCCAAATGTACCAGATGTCTCAAATCATGCAACATGTATCTGAGGCATATATAAACAGTTTTTCTTTCCATGAATCTATTGAGACTATTGGGATCATAAGTATCTCTTATGTTATGGTGCTCCAGCAACAGAAAATTGTCTCAACGAGTTCCGCTACAAATCATTTAGTAAAGTAGCTGCTAACATGAAGACTGATCTCTTAACTCCCCCGTGCCCCGAGTACACCTACTGCTTGGGGAGAAACTTAATGTGGAGCTTCGTATTGTGAATTGGGAAAGGAAGAATTATCAACTCAGCGTTCCAGAACTCCCGGAATTGGATGTTACTTTTGATGAAATCTTGATGATAATTTTGACCGATACCCAAAAGAATGTGACACCGGAAGGTGCACTTGTAGAAAACCATTGCTAAACTGCTCTGTGACATACGCCTGCATTGCAAGGGCAGTTGCAACAACGGTGTCGAAACATTAATCCATGACGCAGGTGACGACGATGACATCAATTTTTTGCACTACCAATTTCTTAGGACAACTTTTCCACTGCTGGTGGACAGTACTTAGTCCTTCCGCCTCAGAATAAAGCCAAGATGTCACCTTAAAAGATTATATTGTATTTTATAATTACTGTCAATCCATAATCCATGTAAATATTTTCAAAATGTGATTAGTAGTAATGTAATAAAAACTATAATTACAAAAGGTTGCTGTCCGTCAGTATCATTTACATTATTCCTATCATTAAAATGTTAATTATCACGATTATAATGTCACCATGCTCATTTCAATAAGAGCAATAGAATTGAATGCACATGTTATAAATTCATAGTTTTTGATTGCTTATCAGCTAGGTATCGTAGCGGTTGGTATATGCGGCTTCGTATGCATTTGGTAGTAGGTTTGAATCCGCAGTTCAAGTGTTCAGCCATCTGAATTTTGAGACGCAAAAAACCATCAGGGTCCATGTCGCATAATTGCGGCATATTACAGATCCCTTGAGGCCTTATTTGAGAATAACAAAAAATTTTTTTCAAACATTATCGAACAATTCAAACAATCTTCGACCGATTTCTCGGGGGGGGGGGAGAGGGGGTGCGTCCATAAATGATGTCACACTTTTTCAGCATTTAGACACCTCTCTCCTTTCGTCATTAAATACTTTTCTTAAGCTACCTTTTATGAACATATTTTTATAAAAAATGCTAGACGTCAAACTTTTCTTTATTCTTTCTCTCGCCCTTGCCACAAAGTCACAATTTCACGAACGGAACCCCCAGAATTAAGGGGAGGGGGTCCCCTTTGAAGCATGACATCATTTGTCTTGCAGTAATCCATAGCAACTTCTTCATTGCTAATCAGGATTGTCGAATTCATTGAGGAAAGAGGAAGCGCGCAATCCTTTTGCGTCAGTTTGATTTTTGTGAATGGCAAGTGCTCCATTTTTAGCACGAAGGTGCGTGTTGGAAACTCTATAACTTTTGATTTGTTTAATAAAATATAGCAAAGTAGCATATCAAATTGAAGGAAATTGAAAGCTCTACAACTTCGTCAAAAACAATTTTAAGGAAAAGTGACCTTCGAAGACATTAGGCTTAAATATTTGAGAAAAATAGCGAATTTTTCCGAAAATTATCGATTTTTCACAACATATACCCGGAATATTTAATTAAAAACAACCCACCATCACTTCCACTATTCGAAATAATTAAAATTATGACCAAAGTTATCAATAAATTTACTTTTTAGTATGCACTCCATCGATTTTCCTTGTGACCGTTAGGAGGGGGATTGAAAAAAAACTGCATCAGAATTCAGCTTGGCAACATCGATATTGTTAATCTATGAGCTTTCCTCAACTAAAATCCATCGTCAAAATGCGGTCCTCATATTTTGCATACTCAACCCCCTCCAGCGCCCGGTCTATATGAGCAATATCGAAGTTCGAAGTCACACTTCCGCCACCCTAAATCTTTCCATAGATTCAACCTTAGTTTAAACCGACCAATTGTCTTCCAAGCGACCCATTACAAAACATTTAATACTAAGGCAGAAACTGACCGTGGTTTAAACTGGTACATAAAATGTAATTGCTCGCCCATTTTGATGATGTTTATCTCATACCGCCAATGTTACTACCCCCCTACAACCCCCTCCCCCCATGTCTAAGTGCATGTGCTCGCTTGTTTTGACGTACCTGACTCTGGTTAATGTCCTGATTGGTTTTCCCCTCTGCTTATTCTTTATTTTCAGCAGGTATGTTCGTCCTTAATGGGGGAATTTCCGAAATTTCAAAAGTATTTTTTTCTGAAAGAACATGCTTCAAAACATATGAATTAACCATTTTTTTTATTTTTTTGACACAGTTATATATTTTTTATGAATTATTTTAACCGATGCGCAGATGCTGCTATTCCGAAAAAAAAAAACATCTGCGCATGACGACAGTGGTGCGCGCAGGCGCGAAATCTAATTGGTTGTAGTGAGATGACGAAGGTCGTAACGTCACCGATTCCTGCGATTGGACAACTCAAGTCAAGCAAAATGGTGTTATTATTGGAAAGAGAGCTGGTAGGTGCACCACTGACGTCACAAAAACCACGCCTAGTTTTCAAGGTAGGATATTTAAAAAAATTAATATAAAATAAACTGTTGGGAAAATTAAAGTATTTTCCGGGCCCATGTTAGTTTTTTATGTCATTCTATCAATTTCAGTAACAAAAAGTAGTACTTTTGACTGAAGGAAACTCCCCATTCTTACACACAAGTGTAATAATTTATCAACGGGAGCTATAGTACTTTGAAAGGGCTTACCTATGTAGAAATGCAAACAACGGGAGGATATAAATATTTTCTTCAGGTTTATAATTCAGTAAATCATACAATTACTCTTTCAATAAATTCTCAAAACTAAAATGCACAGAATATCAAAACATTTTGCAGCAAATTAGATTTTTAAAGAAAATGCTTCTGTACAAGATACTAAAATCAAAAAAATATTACAATAAATGCAAAGTATTTAGACATAGCTGCACTAAAACTTTTTAAAGTACATATAAAATAAAACTGAAACTAAGCAGCAGCGGGAAGAAAGTGAATCTTATGAATATTTATTAAGAATCTTTCCTTAACTAATGTTATTCGGTAAAAATTAAAAATATTTTTTAACATATCGATAAGACTAAAATATAAAATGTTTGATAATGTAATAACATAAAAACATTGCGATTCCAATATGAATTTTAAAGAACGTCCTTATTGCGCAAAATATTAAAATCTAAATATGTTCAAATTATTTCGTAGTGCTGAAAAATAGTATAAAACCTTTTAAATAATTAAATGCCTAAACACATAAAAACTTCTTCCTTTAAATCTTTAGTAAAAG
>JAXGGA010013264.1:0-35858 GCA_038373865.1 Uloborus plumipes | reverse complement strand
TTTTTAAACATAGTTTCAAAAATAATTTTTTGTGAATCACATGTTTCATTTCTGACTATTCATTAAATACCTAATTCAGTATTTTAGAAGTTACTTTGTAATTGATTCCTTTATTAATATGTTAAGCACGAGGAAAAATAATACCCTACCTGTATTCTTTTTCGTTTTCTGCAGTACTAGTGATTGAAAAGAAACTGTCGTTATATGTATTTTTAATATCTATTTTTAATCTTTAAAAGATGTGTCTTTCAAAATTTTTAAAATTTCGTAAGACTGTCCAATCAACTATTAAAACGTCAGAAACTGGAAAGTGCAAATGAAATGCTTTAAAGAATTTTAACTGTTCTAGAGTCTTTGAAAATCATTAAATACCTTTTTGAAACTCCTTTAAAAGTTGTTCAATCCTACTTCTTATCAAATAATTAAACTATGAATTAACTAAATGGCCAGAAAGTTACTCTCTCGTTAATTATTTTTTAAATCTCTACACTATTTCTTTTAAAGAATTTATGTGTTTTATGCTATTGGTTATTTTATGTTACTAAGTGCTGTGTCTGTCGGTGAGTTGAGGAACTGATCAAAAACTACTATGTAAAGTGAAAACCGATGTAAGCAAGTGATAATGTGTTAATCTTTTCTTCTCCCTTGTCCGTCCTCTCTGTCGTTTAAGGTTAATCATTTGTTAAACTAAACATTTTTTTATGCTTTGATTAATCTTAATTTGCAAAAGAATGCAGAAAATTTATGAGATTGTTGTTTGCCTACTTTTCCAACATGATTTTGAAGTTCCAATTGCCCCATATAAGGCCTCAAAATGCAGAATTTAAAAACTTTTTTTCAAAAATTTGCCCGAGGGAGAAACCCCCGGACCCCCTAAAATTACTGATATTCTACCCCACTTAAAAAAGTTCTCACTGCATATCTCTCTTGATACCCCTACACCCAATAAAGGTCAGTTCAAGAAAATAATAAGAATAAAGAAATGAAAACACACACACACACGCATCAAACATCGTGGGGGGGGAGGGGGGCAGCTAGAAATTAGACTCATAACACACACAAAAATGTATGTGTGTTTGGGTAATGTGCGAAACTGGGCCCCTCCCGAAATTTTTTTCTGGATACGGCCTTGGTCCCAATATATTCTGAAAAAAATTGAAAAACGATTTGATCTGCTTGATGAAGGAAGTGGATTTTAAGATGAGGTATAGAATTTGGTGATTTATAATTTTAATAAAAAATTAAGACTTTCTATAGTAATTTATTATTTAAAATTGTTTTATGAATTTAACATGTACGTTTTAAATGCAATGTTTAATTAGTATTACTGTACATTTTATACTAATTTCTTCACAGTATAATCCTAAAACATTAATATTACATTAGATATGACTACACATTACATTTCATGAACTGCGAGAGAGAGTGAGCTTGAAGAGAAAGGGTGACAGGGGTGGAGGTGGGGAGAAAAAACAATACCATAAACTAATGCTTCAGAATAAAAATACATATATACAGTGGCGGATCCAGAAAAAATCTACAGGAGGGGCACAAAATTACAGTTTAATTTTTTACTTGAAAAATAATAAAACTGTCGTATACTTATGTATTATCGTATTTTCCTTACCTTTCGGTTCCTGGTAATAATGGCATTCCATCAAGCAGTCATGGTATAGTATGGCTCTGGCAGTAGAAGGTGTCCTTTGAAAGTGTTTATTTATTTGTGGATACCTTGCATTAGGGGAACGTTATTGGTTTGAGTTAGAATACGTACACAACATTATTTCATTCATCAAAGTGCTTGTAAATGAATAAAAAAGAACTCGGAACACGAGAAAATATCACTGAATCTACTTTCCCATAACGGTTAACACATAACAATATTATAGCTAAAGTGCTTTGGATGACAACTTTTTTGATGAGTACAATTTCGGAAGAATTCACAGACATGGCGCTGTATCCTTCAGACAAGTATCAAAATATATTTTATCGTTTGAAGAAATGTAGCTGTAATAAAAATATTAAGTGAGTAGTTTTTCCCTTTGATTTACGTTTGAGGAATAAAAAAATAAATGCCTATAATAGCCAAGTGGAATGAGAACGCAAAAACATACTGCCACCCAACCTCTTGTTACGTCTCCCCCTCCCCCCCCTTTTTTTTTTGCAAATACAAGGTAAGCAAAAATACGTCAAAGCAGAGTGCCTTTACTTTCAAACGATCTGGCGCCATGGAATACGTTTGAGACATTCGAAAGTTCCGAAGATCAATGCATAAAAGGAAAAAAACAAGAAACTGACACATTTTTCTCACAACGGAAATGTGCCAAGAGTAATATTCAAAATGAAACTATTTGTTCATTACTAATAGTAAATCAAAGCTTAAAAGCAATTGTGACAGTTGCATTTTTTTTTTTTTTTGCTGGTTATCTAATAGGTCTCTGTCACGGTATTAATATTTGTTTTTCTTTTACGATTACATTGGCAAAAAAACTTTAAAAATATTCAAAAAAATACAAAACAGATATATCGAATCGTCTTCGATAATTTGATCGGTGTTTCTTGTTTCAGTTTCAGTATGGGTTTTAGGCTCTTCTAGAATATATGACAGGGGGGGCACGTGCCCCCGTGCCCCTCCCGCTGGATCCGCCACTGCATATATATATATATATATATATATATGTTGGTCAGCAAGCTCAAAAAATTTAGTGGCCACTTTGATGCTGCCATTATTCATCTCATCTTCTCACTTCTCATTATAGTAGTTCAGCTTAAAAAATACACAGCTGCATATAACTCCGTTAGAGCGAATTAACAAATGCTAACTACTGAAAGGTCTTGGATTTTTGACTGAGATCGGGGTCGCTTTCTTCTTTCTGTATTACGAGGTGTAATTCGAAAGTTTTAAGAATGGATCCGCAAGTGCTTATTGGGTAGGCAGGCACATGTACCGAGGGTTTTAATTTATCATTGCCTATCCCTGAATGTCTCCTGACAGGAAAGTGTTTCATCCTTTCTTCAGTTCGTTGTTACAGCTGGTCGATTGAGGTTCTGTTAAGGCTTGTTGCTGGATTCTGACTGCGTGAAAACTTGTTTTTTAAGTCAATCTTTAAAGCTTTGATATCTCCAGATCAAGTTCTTGCAACGTTAAAGTTGACTTTTCAAAAACAAGTGAAAACTTTACTAGTAGTTAATTCAATAAATAGGGAGTGTTCCGTTTTTACCCGCGTTACCTTTATTTTCTTAAATGTTCGTTCTAGATGCATATTTCTAATTGCAAATATGCTCAAAATGAAGTGTAGAGTAGTAAAAGTTTGTAGCAAAAATAAATAAATAAATAAATAAACAGTTAAAAAATACAAAATCTAACTTTTCATATGAACTCCAGGTCCTCTAACTTATGTTTAGGAAACAAATCTCCATGGAAAAATTCTCACACAAAAAATGTGAAAGATTTTCAGTGAAAGTTTGAAAAGGTATCCAAGTTGAAAGTTTTACCTTCCCATGCGGAAAGTGAGATTGGAATGTATCACTTTTTCTGTAGAAAGACCGTTTATTATTCTACTGAAGCCGTAAGTGTAACACATTTGAAGTACTGATGAGTGATCTACTTGTAGGGCATGCGCAGTAGCAGTGGCGTACATAGCGCCCCCGCAACCCCCGCGGCGCGGGGGGGCGCAAGAGGTTTAAGGGCGCCCGATCCAGAAAAATAGCACTAAAGGTTACACGGGGAAAATATTTTTTACATTTTAATAGGGGGTGGGGGGCGCACTTACAAATCTTGCTGGGGGGCGCACCTTAGTCTATGTACGCTACTGCGCAGTAGCATTTGTTTTTGCAATTTTATGTATTTCATTAATGATGATCCTAATGATTTTTATTCAGTGACACAATAACGATGTGTTAAGAATTTGTAATGATGGCTTTATCAATAATGAATACGCAAATGTCCTAGTTTATTTCTCAATTACCTTTATAACTATAGTAATTTATATTCTAGAAATAATTCCGAAGAAACTGTAGTTTGCACTTCATTTTCAATATTTTCCGCATCCTCATTTAAATTTGTTTGAAAAGAAATTTATAGTACACATTGAAAAAAAAAAAAAAAACCTCGCATTTCAATTTTTGTAACATGCTATGCATGCATCATATTCAGCAAAGTGCATTTTATTTATATTCATTTAAAATCACTTAAAATTGTTGTACGAAATTCGAAGCAATATTTAATTTTTTTAACTAATACTTTAGCAGTATTTTAGGGCAAAAGAGATGAATATAGAAGCAGCCCTCATTCATAAACAAGTTTAAACATGGATCCAGGAGAGCCCCGAAGGGAGGTCACCGGGACCTCCCAAACATCTTTCTCATTCGGCAAATTCGGACAACGTTTCGGCACATTCAGGGATAGTATTGAAATATTTTTTGTAATATATATATATAATAATACAAACAAATAGTAAAAATGAAATAGAAAATGGGATATTAGGAGAAGTGAAAGGAGAAAGGTTGAATCCGGAGCTCATCAGCCGTGGGGGATTCAAGAGCGGTCGAAAGACCAAAAAATTTAAATATAAACTATAAAGAGGATATTTAAGTTCAAAATATGCAGTCTACACAGTGACGGACTGGCTATGTGGGAATTTGGGAAAATGCCAGAAGGGCCGGTCATTTCATGAGCCAAAAAGGGCCGGCCCATAGAAACCAGACTTTTTTTTTATCAAAACAAAAAAGAGGAATTTCCGTAAAACTACCAAATACAAGGCCGCCGAGACGGCAGGAGCAAAATTTCTAGAGTTCGACTGCAGAAAGGGAGCGGGCCAGCTATTTCTAATGTTTAAAGAAAGGGCCGCCAAAGCAAAAAAAAACGAGCTGATAAACTTTAACGCGAGTATATCAACAATCTACTGTAGATGTACTTCTGATGACCAACAGTTTAGGTCAATTGTCTGTCAGATGCTTATCATTAGAAGGGTTCGTAGCCATTATGTGCGTGATTCTCTTGTGTGCCTAGTTAGCAAAAAGGATACGAAGTCTTGTGCCATCTCTTGCCACCTGTGTTAGCCCCGGGTGTAATGAATGTAATACAAGACGTTCGTCAGGGAAGACAGTCCTTCATCGTTCAGACGCCCTTCTTGGGGTAAACACTTGACGACATATTTACATTTTAAATTTTTTTAATAAAAATATTAATAAAATCCCTTCAAAATGGGGAAAAAAACGTAGGCCTCTGGAATATGCTTTAAATAGATAAGAAGTTAAAATACAGTCAGCAGGGTATATTGAATACTAAGATTAAATTTTTGGAGCTATCAATTTGAAAAATTGCCGATCCTCTAGACGTACCAAAAGATAACATACAATACAATTGCGGTTTTTTTTTTAATTATTTTTTTAATTTCAAAATATTTTTCGGTGTTATCCCCCACATCTCTTTGCCCCTATATCGTCAAGGGTCTTCCAAAACTGCTTGTTTAGAGCTAAAATTTCAAAAACGAATTTTCGAGAGAGTGTCTCCGATCTCATTCTCCCTATCATAATCGGAGATGATTAGATTTTCGTTTTTCAGATTTCAATTTCGAAAAGGTCTCTCCCTGGAACCTCGTTTAGATCACCAAAGATTGTCTAAATTGCATTTTTAAGAAGATTAATTCGAAAATTTTCCTCGAATCCTCGTCCCCTGAATTTTACCAAAGATCGTCTAAAACTGCATTTTTCGAACTACAATTAAAAAAAATTCCCGGGGGAGGACCGCCTGGACCCCCTTTTCTATACTATTAATTGATGTGTAACAGATGCCCTTTACAAATTTCGATGTGGAAAACGGAAGGTTGAGTACCCCCATCGAATTTCATTTTCCCCCCCAACATTTTCGAAGATTAGTTTTAAAATACATTTTTAAAACTACAAAATTCGATCTGAGTAATAAATACACTCGCGATTAAACTTATATTAAATTGCATTCTGTTACTGCCCTCAGTGTGGTCTCAGAAAATAAATTTCAAAATTGTTTGGGTATAATAATTTGGAGAAGTTCATGATTTTAGTTCACCGGCAGACACTCCCCCCCCCCCCACACCGGGGCTGCATCTGAAAAAATATGCCAGGGCTGAATTTTCATCCCAGTCCGTCCCTGGTCCATACCAAATTTTTATATCATACTTTGAAGGAATTATAGTTGAATTATAACTAAAATAGAGTATTTTTTCTGCTATATCATTTTTTTTACAAATGAACTTTTAATTTTATACCACGGGCAAAGCCGTGAGGGTACCGCTAGTATACATATAAAATCTGCTCTACAGCAGCGGGCCAGTTTTCATATGTTCGCCGGCCACTTTTGACCCTCGGGCAATAGTTTAGATATTTCTGATCTATTCGAAAGCTTCTGGTTAGTCACTGGTGAGCCCAAGATAACCGATCACTCTGATCGAACACAACCATGCAACATATAAAAGTTGTTGAAGCTGTCTAATTAATAAAAAAATGCTTCTTGTTTCTGTAAAATTTGTCTGAACATAATAACATAAGAATAATTAATGCATTTAAAATTGAACAAAAGGGGGGAAAAGGAAGAAAGAAATTAATCGCGGTGCAATCAAAATTCTATTAAAAATAGGACAAAGAAAACTTGACAACATTTTGATGGCTCCAGCAAGAATAGAAACATGGTCATATGGGTTATTTTCTCAATTAGTTAACTTTTGCGTCCTTCATCCATATCTTCCAATTAAACACCTATTTTCATTATCTAATTCTATGTTCTATTCAGGGCCGGACTGGCCCGCCGGGCAACCGGCCGCAAGGCCGGTGCGCCCCCGCGGTAAAAAAAAATAACCTTTTTTTTTAATGAAGAAAAAAAAATCATTAAATTTCTGTAAAAAAATTTTTTTTTCCTTGTTCCTGTGCACCCCCGCGGTGAAAAAATAACCTTTTTTTTTAATGAAGAAAAAAAAATCATTAAATTTCTGTAAAATTTTTTTTTCCTTGTTCCTGTGTCAGCAGTTCTTTTTCTTTTTTCACTCTCCATTCCTGATGCTACGAATATCTTCAGTACTCCAGAAAGGCTGGCTACTCGCTGGGTACCCTGGGATTGTCTTGCCGACGGCAGATTCTTTTCAAGGCGCGTTTTCGTCCCCTTCATTGACACCAGTGTCACTACTCTTACACTAAGAAGGTCATTTGAGGGTAAAAATCTCTTGTCCGCAATGCCCTGTGAACAGGTGTCTTCCAGTCTTGACGAATATCGTCCCAGTGTTGCCTGAGACATAAATCTTCAACACTAATTCCGGGAATTTTTGCTGCGATGACATGGGGAGAGGAGGGCTGTAGATAAAGAAGATTCAACTGTTTTTCTAGAATGCTTCCGGTTATTGATAAAGAGTACATAATCGGTTATTGATTTCATTACCGTTTTTTGCAGTGATTTTAATTAAAGCCCCCACCCTACCCGTTTTTAAGGAGATTTTTAAGAACACTGCTGTATGCTAAGCTAAGAGTTTCAAGCATTTTTGCGAATTGAATTTTGAAAAGACTTAAAAAGAGATTTTGAAACATGGGGAAAAAAACAAAGCGAGTTCGTTCAGTCTAAAGCCAGGAACAAACACCACAGACCAGTAATATAGCTAATTTTTCAGCGCCCCGTTGTGTGTTTATTGCGCCCTGCAGCCTTATTGTTGCTCTTGTTAGCATACTTCTTCTCATGAAATTCATGTTATTGCGACAAATATGTTTTTTTTCCCTCTGAAAAACGCCCTCCTCTTTCCCCCCCCCCCAGGTTCATAAGGAGATTTTTAAAAATTACTGCTGTATGCTAACAAGTTCATTTAGGGTCAGTTTTTGCAACAGTGAATTTTAAAAAAACTTAAAAAGACATTTTGAAACGTAGAAAAAAACCCCTAAGAATTCGGTCTGTCTAAAGTCAGGGACAAACACCTCGTACGAGTAATAGTTAATATTTTGTAGCGTCCAGTTGTGTGTTTATTGCGCCCTTCTGACTGCTTACAGCGCCCTGCAGCCTAATTGTAGCTCTTGTTAGAATATTTCTCCTGAAATTCATGTTATCGTGACAAATATGTCTTTTTTTTCCCTGAAAAACGAACTCCTCCCCCCCCCAGGTTAATAAGAAGATTTTTTTTTAATTACTGCTGTATGATAACAATTTCATGTAGGGTTCGTTTTTGCGACAGTGAATTTTGAAAAAACTTAAAAAGATATTTTGAAAGATAGAAAAAAAAAACTAAGAGTTCGTTCAGTCTAATGTCAGGGACAAACACCTCGTACCAGTAATAGTTAATTCTTTAGCTCCCCGTTGTGTGTTTAATCTTTAATGTGCCCTTCTTACTGTTAACAGCGCCCTGCAGCCTTATTGTTGCTCTTGTTAGAATACTTCTTCTCATGAAATTCATGTTATTGCGACAAATATGTTTTTTTTCCCTCTGAAAAACGCCCTCCTCTCCCCCCCCCCCCCAGGTCCATAAGGAGATTTTTAAAAATTACTGCTGTATGCTAACAATTTCATTTAGGGTCCGTTTTTGCGACAGTGAATTTAAAAAAAACTTAAACAGACATTTTGAAACATAGACAAAAAACTAAGAATTCGTTCTGTCTAAATTCAGGGACAAACACTTCGTACGAGTAACAGTTAATATTTTGCAGCGCCCCGTTGTGTGTTTATTGCGCCTTTCTGACTGCTTACAGCGCCCTGCAGCCTACTTGTAGCTCTTGTTAGAACACTTCTTCTCCTGAAATTCATGTTATCGTGACAAATATGTCTTTTTTTCTGAAAAACGAACTCCTCCCCCTCTCCCAGGTCAATAAGAAGATTTTTTTAAATTACTGCTGTATGCTAACAATTTTTGAAGATTTAACTGCTAGTGCTACTATAAATCAAATGTGCCAAGAAAAACAGCCGTGCAAGACATGTCCTTCATGTGTGTACAAAGTACTGTATGATTATAATATGTACTGCATACTATATACAGAGCTTAGTCAAGTATACAGGTTTATACTTACTATACCTCTTACGCTAGTAAGCTGCGAAAGGGCTTTTTCAAAGCTAATATTAATTAAGACGAGATTGCGAATTGCTCATCCAATGAAAATTTAGAGACATTTCTCATAATGCAGTGTAGTGTTTCATTGATTTCTATTCCATATTATGAGTATGTGACTGATATATCCGTTCTCTTTTGGGGGAGGCGAGCTTACTTAGTATCAGGGCCCCCACATCAATCCGTGAACCCCAGGACCAGATATTGTAATGAGCCCTCTTGTCCCTACAACTCTCCACCCTCTATCAACTTATTAATGTTTAGGCAGACATTTGAAATTTGAAAAATTTTGCTTCATTTTAAATTACACTCAATCCAGGGACGTCATTTCAAGTTTTTCCAGGGGGGTTGGGGAGAAGCAAAGGGTCCAAACACAATGAAATTTCATCATATCAAAAGCCACGCCCACTTATAGGTAAATACATAGATTTCTCAAAGTCAGGGGGGGGGGCAATTGACTCCCCCTGCCTCCCTAAATGACGGGCCTGACTCAATCAGTAGTCAGATTTTTTTTGTAGTTAACTACAATTACCTCATTAAGCTTATCTCATTAAGCTTTACCTCATTAAAGCTCTTGCCGGCTTTTGTCGGATGTCTGTGCATCCATAAGCTCAAATTTTTTTACATTGAAAAAGGCGTTCCTTGTAACGCCGAAACACGTGTCCGCAGTATCCCTGCTTATTTGTGCCTTCTTAACGTTGTAATTTTCTCTGCATCTATAGCACAAAGGTATTTGTAAACTTAAAGGATTTATGTGTTTTAAAAATATTCATTAAAGAAGCTAGGATATTTCTGTGGGAGATTGTAACTAATACTTCTTTTTCTGTTGCCACGCTAAAGGGGCACAAAATTTAGCATTATCGTTCCGAATATCACCACACATTTTTTTTTCCTGCGCTAAGAAACAATCATTTAACTGTGTTTTTAAAATTTTCATAATTTTTCATGCCTTAAAAAAGTTAGATATTTTAATTTGAAAAAAATCGTCAATTTCAGCTCTTTTTAATATATGTTTGCTTTGCTACTGATAAAACCATCATAAGCTATTCCTCCTCTCGGCGCAAGTAACATTCGGCCGGCCTTATCTTACGGCAAGAAACTGCTATTGTCCTTTTATGAGCTCTCTTCCAAGAACTTTGTGGGAGGTCAATCACAGAACCACTGTGTAAGTTCCAGGGGGTGATAATCTCACATCCCTGCTGGTCTGTCAAGTGATTACCTTTGATGTAGTTCCCCCTGAATATACCCAGGTCGGTTTCTATAGAGGAGGCGGCTATGTAAATTTGTTATGCTGATCCAAGGTTTGTGCTACCACATTTCCGTAAACAGGCTTTTTATTACAGTCATTTATCACAGGCGTTTAGGCGTCACAGGCGTCATTTAATATCACTAGGAACATTTATATTTATCTTTATGCGTACATAAAAGTCCTCTGTTGAGTCCACAAACATATCTTTCCAGTAAGTTTTGCTTGTATTTTGATATATTTTGTTAACAAAAAATAATAATATAAATTGAAATTGATACCACATGCATTTTTCTTCGTGTGTGTGTGTTCGGAAACAGTTGTACAAACTTCACTAATGTTCTGGCGACCGAAGTGACAGGGAGCCCGCTCGCCTGGGCTGCCGTGTTACGGGCAAGAAGATAGAGGAGTTGGCTTACAGGGAAAGAAAACATATTGATTCGTCAAGTTTTCCAGAAAATTATTTAAAAATCGGTTTCATTAAAATTCTTTCAAAGTATTACGTAGAAGTGTCAGAGGTACTCCGATAGGAAATCACTAGGAGTTTCCAAAAAAATCCCAAATTATACCTGACGATTCGGCAAAAGTTTGAGTATTGCAATCTTGCAATTAAAAAATAAATAAAAGATGCCTAATGTTTCTGTTTATGGGATGTAGGGATGTGTGCATGCTTGTATTTTTTCATTTGAACAGATTCAAAATTTTATTTGCTAAATTGAGAATCCTCCTTGAGAATCCTCCTCCCCCCCCCCGTGAGAACGAGTGACCTCTTAGTATTAAGCAGAGAGATTAAAGTAATTGGTGGAACACTTATTTCATGTACAACTTTTGTGGGTCAATTTAAGATCATTATATCATTGGTATCAATAGCGAATATTTAAGATATGACTCATCTTCTGGACCAGCAAAACTTGTAAATTATTGAATTTTGGTTAAATGATCATATGTATTATTTTTCAAATGTAATTTTTGTGACAACTGCAAAATTTCTTCAATAACTCATCAATTTTCAAAAGTAAGGAATAATTTTACAGATTTTTTTCTGTGCCGCTTTCTGCAAAAAATAAAGAGACAATTCATGTTTTTGTTGTTGTTTTTTGTTATCATTTTTAGCTACAATTTTAATTTATATCATTGTTTGCTATTTTTTGCTTTAACTATGTTTTTATAACTTTTAATGAGTGTTTTGCAAGACTTTTTTCCCCCTTTGCCTTTTTACTCTTTTTTTTTTGGAAAATGTTCTTCCCATATTGTATTTCGAGTTCGATCACTAGGGTCAAAGGAAGTATTCTTAACCATTAGATCACATGAAATTGTTAGTTTTCTCTCCAAAATTGTGAAATATGCCATATTTCAGCAATTTTTCAGATACAGTATTTTTTCTCCGTTCCCTCTTATCTCTTGCTCTTATTTCTAGTCTTTTGGAGGGTCTTTGTTTGCCTCTTTTTTTCTCATATTTTTCTGTCTAATTACTTCATATAAGGCTTCAAAATGCTGAATTTTGTATCTATTTTTCAAAATTTCTCCCGGGGGACAATCCCCCGGACCCCCTCAAATCGGGACAAGTCCACTTTACATCCCATTTAAAAAGAGGTCATTGCAACATTCTTACATCCATCCCGCTATTAAATTGATCCATAAGAAAAGAAAAACAGCGGGATTATTATAAAAGGAGAAAAACACGGGGGCTGTTATCACTTATCTGCGAAAAAGAAACACATAAGTTTTTTTTTAATGTTGAATGAATTGTATCTACAATTTATCGGAAAGATAAGAGCGAATTTTTCTCTTTCACAAAATCTAAGCGGGGGTGGAGCAAAGGCTCCGCCTGCACTCCCAAAATTCAAGACGTATATACATGTTATGCTGCTACCAGCTACCGAATCTTTGGTTGCAGCTCCGGCCCTAAAAGTTGAAAACTCCATTAAAAAAAAAGAATCGCAAATCTTTTCTTTCTTGTCTTTGATTACGGAAACTTTCAGTGAAACATATAAAATTTCAGTTTATCCTTTGACAAAATTTACGCTATTTATAAATTTATATGAAAATAATAGTAGGAAGTTTAAGTAAAGGTTTGAGGGAGGGGGGCCCACAAAAAGTTGCATAGGGGCTCATGAAACCTGTCGACGGCCCTGTTCATTACACTGGTAGTGTTTCAGAATAGTTTTCACCAGAGGGGCATCATTTTCAGCACATACTGTAAATATTCAATTTTGATACTGTTTTATCCAAAAAAATGTGACAGCTCTTTTTTAGACATATCGCAATTTTCGAAGGTTGTTTCTTCTATCTGAATAATGTTGAAAATTTTTTAGTGTTTCCATCCTATACATTGATGCAATTTCATTGTTTATTTTTATTTTGTATGTTAGAAAACATTAAATAAAAATGTTAATAATTTGTAAATAGCCAACTGCCATTTCATATTAGGGTTTGAATTTCCATAATTCTCATTTTATGTCATACTATTAAATTTATTTGTACTGCAAATTTATTTGTTCTCAATGCTTTGACGTATGACGCAACTAAAGCTGGGGTATTCTTTAAATATGCATAAAATTCTATGAGTTAATAAATGCATTTATATTGCTATGAAAATCACGTTAAGTCTTGAATTAAAAAAAAAAAACATCTTTTGAAGGACACCTTCCCTAACTATTCACCTTGCGAAAAGAACAATGTAAGATAAAATTTCGAACATCTTCTTGAATGATAACATTTTCCTCCCCCCCTCCCCCACATTGTATACATCTACAATGGGCTCATAAATATATCGTGCGCCCCTCTGAAATTCCAAGGTCTGCGCCCTTTTAAGGGGTCCAGTCCGGCCCTGGTTCTATTCAAGATGCTCACAAAGAGTACCGTAAAATTGGGTGTATAGGAACAGCGGGGTCAATCGGAACAAAACTTCCCGACCGTACAACGAAATTCTTCATAAATAAACTATTGGGTATTTTTCACCATGAATTTTTTTCTTAGTAAGGTAAGATCATAGGGAGTAGGAAAAAATTACTTTTGTCAATCTGGCAACGCTATTGGCTTCTAAGGAGGGCTGCACGTGGAACGCTAGAAAACATCACATTTCCATAGACTGCAAAACTTCATATGCAAGATCAAACCTTCTTATATTTAAAAACTAAGAGTGGTATGTTTCTATTATACATGTATCTGAACAACAGAATACCGCATTAGAATTTACATTTTTTATAAATTGTGTCATAAAAATGAAGAATTCTGAAAAATGGCATAGAAAAAAAATTTGCGGGGTGAATCGGAACACTTAGTTCTGCTGTTCCAATTCAAACTTATTTGAAGGAAACTTTGAAAAATCAAGATTCTAACCCCAATTCTTCTAATCAAGACAAGGACAAGGTTTTATTACTGTTTATCCCTTCTCGTGAGCAACTAGATCTTAGAATGACAAACAGTTGCAGATTTCAAAAGATTTTTTCTCCAGGAGACTTCTTTTTACTTAAAATACGAGGGGGAAAGTCACATAGACTTTATGTAGCAAAAATCCAGCACACAGACAGTGATGAATAAGCGTAAAAAGCTTTCAGGACAATCCCCGAAACCCAGAGATTTCAAGAAACTAAAGAAAAGGCAGAGTTCATCCCAGGAGATGTTATGAAAAAACTTAAGCCAAGTCACAATTGCTAGTTTTAAGGACAAGTACATATTTGTGGACGACATGAGTGACTTCCATTCATGTTAAATCTTTGTATTTCAATTCAAAAGCATTTCTTAAAATTACTTTTCATTTTTCATAAGTTCAAAATTATTTTGAATTTTGACAAATTATACACGTTTACTATTATTGAAATTATGCATTTATTTGACAGTAATTGTCTGTTCTTATTCTCCCCCATCAATATTACTCATTTTGTACAGGTTTAATTGAAAAAAAATAAAAATTTTAACAAGTGTTCCGATTGACCCCTATCAGCGGGGTGATTCGGAACACCCATAATTTCCTATATATTTTAATAATAATTTTTCAAAATGCTTTGTCTTCGCTTGGAATATCAAAAGTAAAGCAAGACCGAAGTTTTTACCCAAAAAATAAAATTAAAAAAAAATCTTTTAACTACTTTTTTTACAATCAAAGCTGAAAAGTGTTCCGATTAACCCCATTTTACGGTAATGACAACGTGCATTGGTACTATTTTGCACTTAAATTATATACTAAAAAAATAATATATAGGCAAAATGTCATTTCCGTCCCCTGTCCCCACACACATTTGTCAAATTTGAAAAAAAATTACTATATGAAGAAACATTTTTAAAAATTAATACATATGCATTATGATACAGTACAAGTGTGTACTTCAATGTACCATATAAGTATTCCTTATCATATTTACATCTTTTGATAGAGAGCTCAATTTATACGTGTCTCCAGGTTTTGTAAAAAAATTTCCCCAAGTAGAAAAACCTTCAATAAAATTCTACAGATAGCGCTATTTGGCAATAAAATAGCTCAAAATATTTTAAGAACATTCTTCTCAGCAGAAAAATACGCTTTAAACGAAGTTTACACATCTTTTAGGGTGTGTGAAGCTTGTTTTATCTTAAAAATTCTATGCGTGACTTTATTCAATGTCATTTCCGTCCCCCTGGTTATCTTCCAGAAAATTTAAATAAAATTTAAAAAAATCGCACTGCCGAATGTGTTCTTACGAACACTTTTAAGGTATCAACAGTTAAATTAAAGATATGAAAAACTTTTCACACTGTTTTCGAAAACGCACTGTTTTGTCATTTCCGTGCCTGTCATTTCCGTCCCCACTTACGAAGTGGTTTCGGGAGAGTGACATTTTAATGGATTTTAAAAATTTTAATGCACGTTATTTATATTGTTGTGCTATTTTTTAATACTTTTAGCAAATTTCAAATGACAATAAGTTAGACACATTGTTCAATCTTTAAAAGGCATAATAATTTAGATAGAATGATATTTAGTTGTATGAAAGTTATAAGTTGTTTAATTAGTTACATCTTAATTTTAAAACTTATGAGAATAAAATTTTATAAATTTAACTAGTCTAAGCAATATTCTAAATGGTGTATTTTGTTTTCTATGCCATTATTTATCAATTGAGTAAAGTTTTAAAAAAAATTCTTGAGTTAGGGAAGTGTTTAAGACGGGAGATGGTAATTACACTTTTTACATTAAACTTAAAACGGTCATTAAAATTTTATTTTTAATTTTTTTTCGTTGCTGAGCACTGATTTGTAATTTTAAATGAGTTGTCTTTAAACAAATATTAACAATTATTAATTAATTACAAGTTGAATTTTTCCTACTTGGCATTGGCAAAAGTTAACGTGTTGAGAAAATCACCCATATAGGCTATCAGATTAGCCTTGTCGCCAGGGCCCGATTTAGAAGTTTTATAACTATAAGTCCGATCCATCTGAGTGCCGCAAGTGCCTCAATCTCACTTTTTTTTTTTGCCATTGCATGAGGACCCCCCCCCCCCCCCCCAGAAAATTATCTCCCTCAGTCTGCACCAGTGGTCGGAAGTAGCGCGCTACAAGTAGCGAAACTACTGTAGTAGCTACATTCTTTAGTAGTTTGTAGTGTAGCGCACTACTTTAAAAAAAAAGTAGAGTAGTGAGTAGCGCGATACAAAAAAGTAGTAGTTTGTAGCGATTTCTGAAAACTACTTTTAAATAGAGTTTAATTAAAAAAAAGAAAAAAGAGAGAGTTTCACTCAAATCTGATTGGTCTAAATCTTCCACGAGTACATTAGTGGATTCAATGAGAAATACCAATCACAAAAATATGAACTGACCTTAGACATGTCATTTTGACAGTATTTTCCCCATGGTTTAACGGATTTTTTTACGTGGAAAGCAATTTCAGTGCAGATTAGAGTTATTAAAATTTGACATTTTAAATAACTTATTCATAAATGGCAGAAGAAATGTTTTTATATTTTTTGCGAACAAATAGTACAAAAGACAAGGTAGTTTCATAATTTCTGAGGTTTGAGCCCCTCACTTGCCCCCCCCCAGGAGCGCCCATGTTTGAAGGTTGAATTCTTTCAACCTTTCAACTTTTAATTCTTTCTTTCGGCGAATTTTCGTAAAAACCGTAAAAAATGGCTTAGAAGAACCAATTGGCGCAAAAGGAAAAAAGGCAATTCTTAGTACTATTCCATGTTCAAATGAACTAATTTATTAATCCAAATCACTTTTCAAAAAAATTTGTTCAATCCTCGAACGGTGTATGCTTTTTATTTATTTACTTTTAAAAAAGTAGCGAAGTAGCGACTACATTTCAAAAGTAGTTTGTAGTTGCTACATTTTAAAAAAAGTTGTAGTTGTAGTTCGCTACAAATAAAATGTAGTTTTTCCAACCACTGGTCTGCACCGTGACCCCCAGACAATTGCATGGCAATAGGTTGCAGTTCACTAACGCTGAAGACAAATGAAATTCCACCTATAATTTACTCAGGCTATGTAGCACATGTAACTAAATCGCACCGAAACAACCTAAGTGTTATTGATACTTCATTTGTGTTAGTATTTTATTATTTTTATTTTGTCGCAGAATTCATTAAACGATTTTCGTTTCAAAAACCAGCCTGCAATTGCTTGCAAAAAGAGAAAAAGCAGTTTTTAAGGTGTACCTATTCAAAAATAAGTCTACTATGTTGCATCAGTATTTTTGTAGAACTTGACCAGGTCATTCAGGAAAGCTCAGACAGCTGTATATATCCTGTTATTCACAATTTGATTGTTTCTGCGGTAAAGGAACTTGAATAAAATTATTTCGAAACATTTATAATACAACAACAGTAAACAATGGAAAACATATTATAAAACAGAAAAATTTCTGTAATTTTTGCCCCTCCCCCCCCCCTCAAGCTAGGGAGCCCCTAAGCTCATGTTTTACGGGCTTATAGGTAAATCAAGTACTCCTTGTCACTATTATAGACGATTGATCAAAAAGTCAATGATTGATATACCAAATCACAAAAACACCTAATACAATTTGTAAATAAATTCTAGTAATGATTTTAAATACGATCAAAAACGCAATCGAGAACTTTTTAATGTATTCTTTGAAATCTTTCTAAACCGTGTCCTACGTGCAATAAAATGATCGAAATAACATCAAATGGATGGGTCTGCCATAAAACAATCGCTGGAACATAAAATTGCAAAGTCAAAACCTTGCTGCGAATATTGGGGATTTTTAAATAAACATCATTATTTTACATACATTACACTGGTCAACAGTGGTTTTGGTGCCGAAGATTTTGGAGGTGATTTCTTATGAATTTGACGCCCTGAATTCAAATATGCTATTAGTTTTTGCCTATCAGCTCGAATTTTTAAGATATTAACATTTTAATGAATTGTACATACAACAATTTGAAAAAAAAAAAAACCATGGTTTAAAAAAAAACAAATTAAACAATTAATTTTTATTATATTACACAGATATTATTTATTATATACAAAAGAAAACAGAAAAAGTCATCATTTAAACCAGTTACTCGCTGAACAATTCGGAAGCTTCTTTTGCGTGACATTCTTGAGCGCATTTTAGAACAATTCCGTGTTTTAAAATTCAGCAGTATTTTGCCATCAAGTGAGTATCCCATCTTCCTCGATAGCGATCCCCCATGCATTTTATATCTTGGTGAAATCATTCACCATACTAATGTCTCCTAAATTATCAGGAAAACGGTCTAAGTGGTTGTGTAAATAGTGCACCTTAATGCTCATGTTACACCCAAGTGATCTGAAATTATTCAGCATCTCATTGACTAATTCAACATAGTTTTCAGCTTTATGTTTACCCAGAAAATTTTGGATAACTGAAACAAATGAATTCCAGGCTTTTTGTTCAATCTCAATCATTGAATTTATGAAGCCAGGGTCTTTAATCAGCTGTATTATTTGTGGGCCATCAAATATTCCTGCTTTAATTTTTTCCATACTCAGCTGAGGCATTTTTACCCCTATATATGCAAAGCATGATCCATTCTTATCAAGAGCCTTTACAAACTGCTTCATTAGACCCAGCTTGATATGCAGTGGTGGAAAGATTATTTTCTCTTGGAACTAAAGGATCATTGATGATATTATTTTCCTCAACATCCATGTTAGCTATCCTAGGCCATTTTTTTCTAACCCAGTGTTGCATTTTGTCTCTGCTATCAGAGGTGGCGCTAGGAAATGCCCGACAGGGGGGCAAGCTTCCCCGACAGGGGGGCATAAATATAATTTTAACATTTACAGTTCACTGACCCCTCCCCCTCTCCAATCTTTCCATTTTTTATGATGCGTAAACACAAAAGTAATAATTCTTACCTATAACAAACAAATACGAATTTTGTATTTACAGTTTACCATCAAACTAAAAAAAGATGATTGAAACTAAATAAAATGATAGAAACATACTAATACAAGTTTTATTATCCGAAATAAATAGACACACAGAGAACGAAATTATTAATTAATGAAAATTTTCCCGTCCGTTTTTTAATTCTATTTATTATAAACGAAAATGTCGTGGGGACCCCCCCCCCCTCCTCCGATTTTGTTTTTTGAAAATAAATGAAAAGAAAAGTATGTTTCGTAAATTAAACATCACTCCATTTTTTATTAGAAATTATTAATTTCCCCACAAATATTTTTTTTTCTTAAAAATCCTAATTCTGAAGTCCGAGTAAAAATGTTGGATTGAATTAACAATTTTGGAGTGATACCTTATAGTATACTACAAGTTATCACTTCAAAATACCGAAAATTTTCAACTTTTAATCGGCTACGCCTCTTGTGCTAACTTTTCTTATTTTATTTTAAATGACATGCCACCCGAATTTCAAAATAAAATGCTGTTTTACTTTCGGTTTTTTCGAAAATATTATTTAATTATTGAATATAAGAAATGAGGAAACATTTTAAATACATTTCTATTTAGTTTCATCTTTACATCACTTACATTAAAAAACGAAAACCATTAGAACTTTATTTTGCGAGCTTTTTTGGCTGCAAAAGCTTTTACTATATCATCAAATGATAACTTAGACAATAATGATAATAATAATAAAAACAAAAATAAATGCAAGCTGAGTAACCTTAAATATTTTAAAAAATGGATAACTAAATACCAAATGAGTAATTGTTTTCCTTTTCATGTTGACTATTATATTTAATACGTTTGAAAACTATTTGAAATGAAAGAAATCTTAAAAGCCTGAAATACTTTGCAAATGAAAAATATTTTCATGAATTTCACTTTAGAAAAAAACTCAAGTAAAAAATGTAAATTTTGCATTTAAACTATCCAATATTTAGCATTAAAAAAAGTGTACAGTGAAATTTTAAGAAACTTAGAAATCCTAAACTTTACTGTGTAAGAAAAGGAACGAGAGCATTAAAAAAAAGATATCATTGGATAAATGCTTATTAATTAGCATTTGTGTATTAAATACTTTATGAAATATCCCATATTATGGCTGAAAAATATTTTGTACAATTTATTTGTTTAAAACAAGAATTTAAATTTGAAAATTGGTACTTTTTATTAACGCGATAGTTTTCATGAACAAAAAATTTCCCCTCTTTTACAAAATTCTTACATGGCGATTGAATTTCTTTAACTCTCCCACTCTCTACGCCAACCCCGTATTGCAGTGATTGACCAAAAGTAGCCAAATTTTAATTCTTACATTAACTAAGTAAAATGGTTTGTTTAATGATGTTTATTCGGAAACCCAATTAAGTGATTTACTTTAAAACAGGTCATTTTTATTATTCAAATTGTTTATAAATATATATTTAAAATATTTTTTTAATAAAAAATGCGAGCATCCATGTAGACTTTGATGCTTAAAGCAGTTGATGAATAATCTTACCTGGTTAAAGAATGAACCCCTCCCTAGTTTCTGAAAACGGGACACAGTTGATAAAACTTAGAAGGTGAAAAATTTGCATTTAACATTTTCCACAAGAGTTTTTTTTTTTTTTTTATCGGCTGTAATAGTGCCCTCCTCCATTCGGCGCCCCCAAGTGGCTGCTTGTATTGCTTGCCACTAGGACTGTCCTGAGGGTGCCAAAATTAGATTGATAGTAGATTTAAAATTTTTCATATGAGTTTAATTTCTAAAAAAACCGTAGAGCATTTTCTAAAACGAGAGAGAGAGAACTTTGAACTGAATCTCCATTGTGAGAGATTTTTCTCAAAGAATGAGAGAAATTAATCGACAATGTTCAAAAAATCTGTATTACATCATGTAAATTAGATAAACAATATCTTACCAGTACTCCTCTTTTCCATTCAACTACGATGATAACAACGAAGAACATAGATGATTTTCTTTTTCCCGCACTTTAATCCTTTGCCTGTTTTGTGCACCAGATGTTTTTTTAGATATATAATGAGCTCTGTACTATATGAATGTCATAGAGAAATAAGTCAGTATTAGAAGAGAAGAAATAAATCCGTTGTGAGAGCTAAAGATGTCGTTTAGTGAATGATTCTACTGGAGACAGATAGATAGGGGTTGGGGGGTCTTGGCTCCAATTCCTAAAACAGAGGCGACCGACAAGGGAACGCTGCAAGGATTTTCCCCTAGGCCAGTGGGGTGGACAAGCTTTCGTCATTGTAAGCTAAAAGGAAGACACCATGTTGACAGTTTTATTGCAGTTTAATCTTGGAAAAGAGACGCATTTTCCGCTTCTTTGTATCGGGGTGCTTTCAAAAGCTTCACTTCTCGGAGTGGGTGATTCAAGATGAAACTTTAACTGGTCACTCTCTAAAAGAAAATATATTCATGCCATTTACTGCACCCTCCTCACTTTCTCTCCGTCAATCTTTTCTACGCCTTTTAAACATTAAGAGACATTTCTTTAAATTCTTCCTGTGCCTGCATTGAGCCTTTTTTTTTAGGGAGAGCTTTCTTTTAAAAATTAGTCTTTTTTTTTTAAATAATGAAAAAAAAAATATGCAGTTACTTAGCCAGTTCAGCGCCCCTAAAATCTGGCGCCCGGGGCACGAGCCCCGTCAGCCCCCTCTAGTTACGTCATTGCTAACCCCCCCCCCTCCCCAACAAATGTTCTTTGCAAAAAACATCTAAAATTATAATCACTTTAAAAGTTTCTTTTTAGTTGAGAGGCATGGAAATTCTCTCTCTCCTTTGGTTTTTTTCCCGCATAGGGCAAAACTACAAAGTACTATTTTTTCCATTCTACACTTCCACATAGTAAAAATTTAAAATAGTTTCGTCTACACTTATAGGATAATTGCTGAACGCTCTGTAGGCGAAGTTTTCAAATCTTGTTAAAGAAGAAAAAATATTGCGCATTTCACCATATGCTGATTTAAATACAATAGAAGAAGAGAAAAGCTGAAAAAACTAAACCCGAAGCTCAAAAATATCCGTAAAAGAGACAAAATTAAAAATGAATGGACAAATCGATATTTAAGGATATATACATACGAAAAAAACGGAGAAAGAGATCAATTTCGTGCCATCTTTTGGGCTTTTGTTTTTTTCACGTGTTCTATCCCAAACTTTATTTATTGGAAATCCCTTTCCTACTCCAGCCTAGCTCATACGACTGAATTAGCAAATTTATATACACTATTAAAAAAAAAAGAAAAAAAAAAAGAAGAAAATAGCAAAAAAAAAAAAAAAAAAAACAAGCCGCCCAATTCCAAAACAATCTCAAACTTGCTTTTCCCAGTTCTGACCTTTCATCGAACTTAAAATTTTTATTACTTTAAAATAAAATTAATGATTACAAATGTTATCAGAATCTCTACATTTCATAACCAATACATTTCAGCAGGCCTGCCTTTGGCTGGGGGATGGGAGACGAAAGCAATGCTCCACCTGATTTTGGGAAATTAATAGATTTACAAGTGGGTGTGATTTTTGCTATTTTTTGGTATAATTGACGATGAGTATATACCCCTTGTCCTCCTTCTGGAAAAACGTAGGAAAAAATCGTATCTTTTTGTGAAATTTAAAAATTACTCAGTGCATGTTTAAACCAATTGTGCCAATTTTCCAGTGGCATAAGTGATCTTCCCAAATACATCCTATGATGATTTCGAGTTGATTATATTTAAACCGCGGAAATATAAATTGACACAAATAATAGCACTTTTAATTTAATCAGCTCAGTTAAAATCAATGCTATCCATCATTCTTATTGTAACCGGCAAGCGGCAAAAGACTACATTTTGCAAATATCGTTTAATATTTTAAAACCATCGGCATAGTATAACACAACTATAAATTACATCGATATAAAGATATATTTTTTTTTCTTTTAAAACAAATGTACATGCATGTTAGAGAAGGATATGCAATGCAATTAAATAACAAATTGAAAAGCAAAGCTCTATCATTTCTTTAAATGAAACACAATAAGTTCTTACCTCTGTAATGAAGAAAATTATTTTCAGCTGTAACTGCACCTTCGTCTTACTATACCCTGTGCCCTAACTCATTAGACCGAACTTTAAATTGCGTCGAACCACTAGTTACTAGAATCGTCCAACTGTCCTACTACTTTTCGTATACCATGGCCCACCAGACTCTGTCGAGTGAACCTCAGCGCTTTTGAAAAGTTTCGTCTGAGATCTTCCATACGGGGACCTAAGCATTTCCCCTCTTCCCATCCTACATTTCCTTTGAAAATTTCTGATAGACTAATTGTCACCACGGTCCTTACGCTGATGGGCTTTTTACGACTCAAGTAGCTGCAATCTGCTTTGTATCGTCCCTCGTCCGCAAAAAACGGGAAATTTGTACACTACCCCCTGCTGACAAGACGACATCAGGCAATGAATGACAGGAAATCATTAGGGGGCAATTCATCGAATCGCCATCGGGGAGATCGGAAAGTGCCTCTGAATATCAATGAATGTTTGTTAAAAACACGCTACAAACGATTTTCGTGTGTGGTCTGATTAGGAAGAAAAATTAGATTTCTCTTTTTCCTCCTTTTCAGCAAAGAAACTTTGTCTAAAACAAAGTAAACAAGATGAGAGCAGAAGGATGGATCACGAGAAGACCACTTACCAGGAGGTTCCCGTGTTCTGCATTGGATAAAAATTCGCGCTATTTTTCAAATAATGGAAATAATTTAGATGTTATTATTATTATTTTTTTTTTTGGGAAAAAAAATATTTCTTTGGAAGATTTTACCTACTCTGTCGGAATCAATCAGATTTCTATCGGAAAAAATTTTAATGTCGGAAATTTTTTTTCCGACGAGCTCTGAATTTTCCCCGACGGGGGGGCATGACGCTTCCGACAGGGGGGCAATTGCCCCCCTGCCCCCCACCTAGCGCCGCCACTGTCTGCTATCCCAGATGCACAAGAAACAAGGAAGAAACAACCAGGGTCAACCAGTCAGTTATATATCTTATATTGTTAGTCTTCTTTCAATAATAAACTAGGGTTATTTCCCGGCGTTGCCCAGGTGCTTATTAATACAACATAGTGGTTCAAATAGCGTTGAATGCAAATAATTGTAACAGTAATTGTTTTTAACTTATTTCATGCTAAAATGAAAAAGGTGAGTCTTGAATTGATAATTCATTGTTAATCGTAATCTTTGTCGGAAAATACTCGTATTTAAATGTGTCAAGTGTTTTTAATTTGTATACTTAAAGGCTCTATTACTCTATTCAAAATTGAAAGAAAATGGCCATTTTGAGATGAAAAATTTGAATTTTGAGCTTTTTGGAGTTTTTAAAAATTTAAGTACCCCGCCTATGTGAATTCTAATGCACCAAGGAGCCTCTGTGCCAAGTTTGATGAAAATCCGACGAAAACTGGATTTGTTTCAGAAACAAACAAATATACATATATTCATTTTTATACATATAGATAAATTAAAATAATAATTACTTTTTTAAATAATAATTAGTTATTTCATAAATATTATTATTTTAAATTTAATTGGTTTCAAAATAAGACAGACAATAAGGAAAATATACTAGAATATGTCCCTGTAAAAATTTTACAACACTCATACTTGAGCGTATTACATAGAAAAAAGCATTGATAGAGAAGTGAATTTATCTAAAAATCTAGAGCTGATACAGAAAAACTGCTTGCAAATTCAGATTCAGCAATACAAATACAGGTAAAATCTGCTCAAAAATCCTAGGCACCAAAAAAAAAAAAATTTTTTTTTGTAGGCCTGTGTTATTGGTTGAAAAGAAAACTGAATTTAAGCAAATTGAATGAATAATATTAATAATACATATAAATTGAATAATACCTTAGCTTAGCACTACGCTCTAGCCACCGGAGCTAACGGACCTCCCGTAGCTTAGCTT
Source organism: Uloborus plumipes (assembly GCA_038373865.1). NCBI lineage: Eukaryota > Metazoa > Arthropoda > Arachnida > Araneae > Uloboridae > Uloborus > Uloborus plumipes. The sequence goes on along the minus strand of JAXGGA010013264.1, from coordinate 11,236 downwards.
TCCGCAAAAAACGTGAAAATAAACTAAGTATCTTTTCAAGTGTTGCCAATTCTGCAGTATCAATTAAAAACACCCCGCATTAAAAGAAGCATCCTTTGCTCATCATTTTTTCCAGTCTAAAAGTTTTTCTCAGTTATTCAACATGACAGTATTAAACTGTAGGACAAAGCAGTATGTTACTGTAATGTCAGCCATTATTTTTTTTTAAAGTGTAGCATAGTTTATAAATGTAGTTGTTCAACATGGTTCTTAAACCACTTGGTTTATCGAGCCCAAGTAGTCACCGCTGATTGATTGAAGGTAGAAAGGGTACGGCTTTCGTTGTTTTGCAGAGCACCATTACGGTGAAAGTGAAAGTTCGATTTTAGCTCAGACATACATGCTACATGGACCCATTTACAGAGTACCAACCATTCACGGCAACACATTCCCACAAAGCAAGGACAAGGACAGGAGAGAGAGAGAAAGTACAATCATGCCCGGGCAGGGATTCGAGCTCTGGGCATCCCCATTCGCAGGCAGACTTCTCTGATCACTATACAAGAAGGCCGACTAGCAGTTCAACATATACTGTGCGACCCAGTGGCGGGTCCAGAGGAGGGGCTGTGGGGGCCATGGCCCCCTCCGAGAGCGGAGAGAAATTTTCAAAAATGAAAACTAGGTCTTGCATAGTTAAAATTCTATTAACTGTACCACTATTTTTTACATAGAAGCAAATCTAGTTTTTTTAAAAATATTTTCAGCCTTTTCAAACAATTCTTCAGACAGTAACATCTCTAGCTGAAACAGGAAAAAGAACGATTTTCTAATTTGGTGGAATTTTTTCCTTTTTAAGCGTTTGTTTTTTCCTTGTTTAAATTTTTTTTAATATAAGTAAATTTCATGTTTTGATGAAAGTTATATATAATCGGGCTTTTCAAACTCTTAATTAAACACGAATTTTATTTTATTTTTTGTTAAAGTATTTACCATAACGTGTTTGGTATTTTTTCAGTCATACATCTACTGATACTTATAAACAATGCTCACTAAATTTTAGACATGGATTAATGTTGGCTAATATTTACTGTGATTGTCTTGTAGTTTTATTTTGCTTCAAAACTGCAAATGAAAGTAAATTTACATGTTTGTATGTTAGGAAATCTAGAATTTAACCGCATTCTTTTGTTTATAACAAATGTATGAAATTTCATAGTTAACTATTGAAAAAGTTTTTGCCAAAGCACTTTTTTATAAACCAATCCCTCCCCCTTCTTACATACACAGAGGATGGCCCCCTCCGACAGCTTGTTCTGGACCCGCCCCTGGTGCGACCTAAAGTGATAGGACACTTTCGAAAATTCTCATTTAAGGATTTCTTGGAGAATAAGAGACCAACTGTTTTTATAGCAATTGTTCCGTAAAATATAGGCTGACATTTCGCAACAAAATTAAATCATCTGTGCATTTAGGGGACACAAAAGCATTTAAAATTTAAATGTTATTTTATTGTTTTCGAGAGGACATGGCAAACACAAAATGAGTTTAAATTTTATATCCATGAAAATTTGAATATTAATTCAGCTAAAGGAAAATAAGTTAATCAAGAACGACATATTTCTGGCAGAAGGGGAACGAAGCCACGCGTTTCGTATTGTTTGCACGCCACTCTGACCAACTCAGCAAATGCATCTTCATCGTAGAATGCTATACATTAACATAATACGCAACAAAATAATAAATGGATGGAAATAAATAACTCTATTTTATTGAAATATTTTTTTTTAAATTTGAGTTAAAAATTTGAGGGAAGAAATCAGCGGTATAAAGTTTTATACGAATAGCTTTTACTGTAATGGCTACATTTCTTCTCTGCTCTAATATTTTATGGCAGGGATTCAAGTGAAACAGGCTATCGCAAATTACAATCGCTACTGGAAATGAATTACATTAGAACGTTTCTTGATAAAAACATCGTGACGTCAGCGTGACGTTTGCCTATGAAAAACGAGCTAGATAAAACGTCACAGCCTACTTCGCGAATAAGAGGAGATCGCTGAATACTTGTGAGCTCTTATTGGCTCCACCCGTAGTGACGTCATGCCAAGTTAAGTTGATGATAATGTAATTCACTTCCAGTAGCTATTGCAATTCGAAGCGATCGCAGTGCTGTTTCACTTGAATCCCTGCCTAAGTTATACTTTACTGGCAGCTGTAAAAATAACCTAAATATAAAGATATTATTATTAGTTGCCAATTTTTTCAGTGTTGTAATCAAGACTACATAGATGAGAATCAAGAAAACATATACTTATTTTATTTTATACATTTTGGGACAAACCACGCTAATAAAATTGTCTGTAATTTTAAAGAATAATTGTTATATATTAGTTACGAATTTCAAAAGGAAATTATAGACTCGTCAAAATTATGCATGTATTTTTTTAATGTAAATTTTTATAAAATGACTGTATTTGTGTCTGTGTGTTCCTTTGAAAGTCCAGTTTCTTTCGGATCTTTGCCAAATTTGGCACAAAGGTCATTTGAGGAGCTGGAATTTTCAAAGGGGGTTTTGAAAGAAAATTCATAAAATGAAATGTTTACGCCTATTAATAACAACGACTAAATTTTTAGGATTTTATAAAAATACAAAAAGGGTTAAATTTAAACTTTAATTTGAGTTATAAAATTGCTCTTTTCTATACGTTGAAGGGAAATATTACTTTTTTATTTCTTTTATTTAATCCTGATTCTAGAACAGGAGTAGCTATAAACACGACTTATATTTTCAAGGAATACCCTAACGAACTGAAAATTTCAGTTCGTTAGGGTATTCCCTGAAAACAGATTTTTTTCAATCAGAAGATCGCATAACTCTCGAATTTTAACATTAATTTCCCTTTCTTACTCAGAAATACATAGAGCAGGATTATTAAGTTTAAATTAAACTGAAGAAAGCTACAGACAACGACGTGTACAAAACATAACGAAAAATCAAAATGCGACAATAATGAAGTAAAGTTTAATCTAGTACCGCGAGATGGCAGCATTGGCTGCCAAGAGCTCCTTGCCCTGAACTAAAATTTGAGGGAGGAGAAAATCCTCAATTTAGAGAATTAGATTCTGAATTCTGAAGAATGATAGAGAATACGAGCATGCACACCTGTCACCAGGGAAAATCCCGTGGGTCGGACAGATCGGTCCCTGGTCCTCCCGGCAAATTTTAGATATGGCATTTTGACTCAAATATCTTAAACAAATTTCGTTTCACAAAAAAAAAAAAAAAAAAAAGAAGGAGAATTGAAAGAGGTATTTTTTAAAGCAATCAACCAATTACTTGATTTCACTCGGTGCCTCTGCAAGCACCCTCCTCCCCCTGCAGGTGTGGGGCCCCTCCTCCGGTCCTGCATCTCCGCTCCTCCAGTCGAAAAAAGATGAGTAGAGTACAAGGTTTATTTCTATGTCTTCCCCTTCCACCTCGGAGAGTATTAAAATTTTGGCACTTAGCTGTCCCCTCCAAAAACTTCAGATTAAAAAAAAAAAAAAAAAGAAAAAAGGGAGGAGAGGGAGGGCGGTTCTTAGTTTGGTCATATTGGCCTTCTCCAAATGCACATATATAAATGCAGGATTGATTATGCACAGAAGTGTAATTTCAACACTGTAAAAAATGAATGGTATTTTAACAGTATAATACAGCTAATTTTATTACAATAAACTGTAAAAATTGCTAATTTACAGTAATAAGTTGTAAAATTGCTAACTTTACAGTTTATTACTGTGCATTTTACAGTTTAAAGCTGGAGCCTCTGCTACCAGTATTATACTGTTGTTTTTACAGTATAATACAGCTAAATTTTACGGCAATAAACTGTAAAATTTCTAACTTTACAGTGAGAAATTTAGTAGTTTTATAGTTTATTACTGTGCATTTTACAGTTTTAAATTGGAACATCGGCTACCAGTATTATACTGTAAAACAACAGCTTGTTTTTGCAGTGAAATTACATTTACCGTCAACTGGTAGAGTTCCCTAAGTATATAAGCAAGCAACATATAAGTAAAATCCAACTTCTTTCAAACTTTTTCCAGAAGAAATTTAAAATTACTCTTAAATGAACATAAAATGAGTAAATTCTTTACCTGCTAATTTATTTCGTCAATAAACAAGTATAATGGATTATTTTTATAGCACAAGCACAGTTCTTAAGGCATCAGAGATATTTTATAATTGTTGTGATTTCTGGGGAAAATGTGCTGTTATTTAGTGACAAAATTATCATGTAGGGGAGACTGGGTACGGTTGTGACAATTTTCATTTGCTCCCCCATAGATCCCTTAGCAATGCCTGTGAGCTGGTTTAAAGTTGTTTTTATGTTAAAGTGTTTATTTGCCTACTTATAAACACTAAAATTTTCTCCCTAAGTACAATAGTTAACTCACAGGACCAAATTAAACAAAAAAGGAAAAAATGTCACAACCGACCCCACCCCAGGGGCGGTTGTGACAGTGCTTGGGGTCGGTTGTGACAAGTTCAAAAATACAGCAAAACAGTCTAGATCACTTTTAATTTCAAGTAATATTAAACGTAATTCAACATAACCTTCATCTGGGAAAGTTTAACATTTAATAATGTGTCTCGTTCAGTTGAAGTAGCCTTATACCAAGTTTCACAAAAATATCAGGTTTTTGGAATTTCGTAACGTCTGTTTTGGCAACATTATGCACATCCTGTCTGTCATAACCGTGTCTGTTCATAACAATTCTCAAGTATCAAAGAAAGATTCCACATTTATTTGTTTTATTGAAGCTTGTTACTCTTAAAAGGCTAGGTGCATGAACAACACGAACAGACGTGAAACATTTCTATTCATAAATGAACGGAAAAATTTCTCAGTAGCCATTTTACTCTCATATCTGCTTTCAGCGTATATGTAAGCTCAAAAGCACTTTATTATGAGCAATATAACCTATGCACACGTTGTTTTCATTGTGACAGAGCCGGCCGGCTCCATCGCGTTTACGAATGAATGTTTCGTAGCAAAGACTTACGATTAACGTTGCATTTCCAAAGCTGTCCGAAAGAAAAAAAAGTTTCACTTCTTTATAAGCTTCTTTATATTTTATTAGGTCACACTGCCCTATTTCTGTCTTCTCCAAGCGTATTATGGGCATCAAATATGATAAAAACATGTTTTACTCGTGTCACAACCGTCCCCACGCAATTTGTCACAACCGACACCAACCCACTACTTTTGAAAACAACAATCGCCATGGCAATACAAAATAGCCTACATAAAAAGTAATCACTGCTATTTCACTATTAAGGTTCACTACAAACGGGGAGAAAACTTTCATTTCTCTATCTGTAGCCATTCAACAGGAATTACTAAATGACATCGAGCAAAAAAACTTACTTTTAACTGTTAAACAGTAACCAACCCCTCTGCTAGCGTTAATGTCGCTCAATGGCTACCGCAATGCTTTGACACACATTCAGACAAACATACTGATACTCTCTCTCTTTGCTTCAACCAGGTATTAATTATGGTTTAGCTAATATGACGACTGTCACAACCGCCCCGCGTCACAACCGTCCCCAGTCTCCCCTATTTCGTTGCTGTAACCTTTTTTTCTCAGATAAGTGATTAGTAGATGATTAAAAAATATATTGAGCCTGTTATATTAAAATTAATCACATGTTGCTGAAATGCAACAGTGGGAAGTTAAGGGTTAAACATTCATATTTAATAACATGTTCGATATTTTTTTAAGGTTCTCTTGTATGCTGTTAATTTTTCTGAAAGTTTGGTAAGATTTGACGGAAAATTCTGCTTGTTATGAGTCAAAAACCTTCAAATAAGATTTGTATTTTGAAGAAATATTTGCATCTTCAGGAATATATAATTGATACTTTCACGAAAATATGTAAAATAATTGTACATAGTATGTGAATAAATTCCTGCAACGTACCGCTTATTCTCAGCTGTTTACGACAAGAGATAGTAAAAAAACGCACCCCTCTCCCCTATATTTTGGTCCACTAAATGCATACATGGTATAAATTTTGTTTTAAAACGACTGATGAAGCACACCTTTTATGTGAGAATAGTCACAGAAGAATTGATCTCTTATTTCTCGAGAAATCCCAAAAATTAAGGATGAGACGGTCTTCTCAGTACATTTCATTTCATTTTACCCTCCAGGGTCCCCCGTACCTACCAGCTTAGTGGTTTAACCGGGATAGGGCCCTGAAGAGCGCTCTGTTCTTAATTTTGAACCAGAACCTAGGGTCGAGCAAACCATGGGCCCTAGCACCCCCAGAGGTATCGTTTCACTTGGAGGACTTTGTGACCACGACATTTTTAACGCCTCCCAGTCACCATTAATCAAGACGGTGGATCTTTGATCGGCTGGGATCGAACCCGGGTCCTGTCGGACACGAGTCCGATGCCTTACCGATCGGGCCACCACGGCCCCGGTCTTCTCAGTACAGCGGTGCCTATATATACACACATGCACACACATAAAGGGGTAAAATAAATTGGTAGGGGAGAGAGGGGGCACATGTGAACATGGGACACATGTGAACAAACGATATTTTAGCCTGTTAACATAAAGAGAAAAATCTGAAAAAAAATATCTAGATGGTAGTACGAGTACTATATCCTGCCTGGAATTTCAAAGATCTAAACCATTTTGTTTTTTATTTATCATAAGATCTTCTGCTTTGGAAGGCGCCAATATACTTTTATGTTCCAGTTTTCAGAGTAAAAACACATTCAAAACTATTTTTTTTTTGTGATTTGAACTTTATTCATCTTAAAGTGGCATTAATAAGGGAAGTTTTTATGCACTATTTTTTTTATTGAAAAAAAGTAGTTTTCTTTAATCAAAATAGGGGCACATGTGAACGCATTGTGTAGGGACAGATGTGAGCAACACTTACGTGCTCCGTAATGGTATTTAGTTATTTCAATTTTAAAAATTGTTGAATTTTTTTTATAGTGAATAATCTTATTAAGAAATATTGAACAATTAAAAGTTTCAGTATTCAATATTTAATTAAAATCTGAAATTGTTGCAAAGGAAAGAAAGTTGAACTAGCTAAACTGTTGAAAAATTATCAGTCAATATTTTACATTAACTGACACTGAGTCCGACATTAGTTTCAAAAACAGCAACTATCAAGAAATTTGTGCTGAAGTCAATTTTGCACCAGGAAATTCAGCTGTAAATGACTTTTCCACGCAAAATTCACTACCAAAAAGACAAAAATTCACTACGAATGAAACTTTTATGTTTCCAAAAACAGATGATACATCGATTGATAAACACTCTGATGATATTCTGCTAAAACTACCAAAACTTACAATTTTAGGTGGCACGTGTCTAGCTGCATCCTCTGTTTCTTTTTTATTAAGCTTGAAGGCTACAATGTTCGTTGGATGGAGTTAATTAATCATGTTGAATTGATGAAAACCTTGATATTTTCATTTTAAGCGTTTGTTAATGTGTAATAAACAGTATACTTAAAATATGCTTATGTGTATTTTATACCATTTATGTATTCGTGTTTACATATGCCCCAGGTGTGTTTGCAACTACCCGTCCACTGGGGCAGATGTGAACAAAATACAACATATTTTAGACTTATTTTTTTGGCTGGAGTTCACTGTTGAAAAAGAAAGGTAACTGCATGAAAATATTAGCAAATGTTTAATTTATCATGTATAGCACTTGTTTCTTTTATATCTCAAATTATTAGTAAAAGATATACGAAAATGTTATTTTTGTTCACATATGCCCCCTCTCCACTAATTATCACCAAATAGGGAAAATTAATGTCCCAAGTCTATATCTGATTATATAATCATTGGTTTAAAAATAAACTTCACAGGCATGCATATGATATTTTATATTCGTTTTTAATGATTTAGATATTTATTAATTAATCAACACTGTAGTTCAAATTAATCAATTGTTCCTCCCCCATTTTGTTCCAAACAAAATTTTAATTTCTAAAATTAATATTTGCAATATTTAAACATGAATGTATTATTTATTATTTAATAATTTGATTTTCTGTTCAAATACAGATAACAACATGAGATTCTTATAACTTTTCATTAAATATATGAAGTTTAACATCATTATAAAATGTTATAATCAGCTTCTTATGTTTCTTAATTGTTATAATCAGCCCTCACTGATAGATTAAATGTCTTCCTTGCCTTCTTAAATCACTGCTTTACTGATTTATCAAAGTTCCTCTTACTGTTAGTAGAAGGTTCATGAAGCTAGTTCTTGAAACTAGAATGTTTTAATAGCCATCACAGCGCATTGAATCCAAAAAAAAGAAAAAAAATTGAACAGGTAATATTCCCACATAAGTAAGGGGGTAACTTCTGAGGAAGTGTGCAAAAATTTTGTGTAAAATATAAATATGATTGATCATGCAATCATGGCTAATATTTTTCCTATTATAGATGAGTTCAGATTAAATCATAAATAATCATTTTTAACAGAACAAAAACTCTTTGTCTGGTCTATTTCGGGCAATCATACCCAAATAGAGTATTGTTAAAGAATCGTAAACTTTAAGTTGATTGAATAGGTTTTTCGTGAGAAATTTGGTAATTGCTTGCTGAAATACAAATTATTTTCTAACAAAAAGTAAAAGTGAAACATTCAAAAATGTGACAAAGTTTATTGGTGCGTATTCAATAGGTTACATTAAATCATTTGTCGGCCTTAAGTCTTCGCTCCATGAAGCGAATAACTAGATATGGACATCTTGCGGCGACTTCCTTTGATGACATAACAAATGTGAAAACGGGGTCAGAAGGGAGCTTTCGGCTAAATAAAATAAAAAGAGTAAAAAAATTAATCCCTCAATCAATCAAAAAAAAAAAAAAAATAAATAAATATATATATATATATGTATATATATATATATATATACTAGCTGACCCGGCGCTGTTCCGCCTTAAAGGCAATAAATAAGCAAATTTTTGAATTTATTAAGTTTTTTTATTAGAAAATACTTAAAAAATTAAGTACCTACATTAATCATCCATTATTGTTTCTGTATTTAAAACCTATTTTACTGCGCTCCAGAAGCTGTCAGAACATGTGCTTTATGTCACCCGGCGTCAGAGGCTCAAAAAAGGCTTAGTTAAAAAGATAATTTTTTCGGACTGCTTATCAACTGACTGCTCCATCCATAAATCCATCCAAACAAGCTTTTGTATAGATAATAGTAGTAAGAAGAACAGCCACTTAAATGCAGTCCAGGAGCTATCCCACCAAGCGTTTTCCACCTCTGGGCCTCAGAGGCGTAAAAACTCTTAAGTGACAATAGTTTCTGACAGCTTATCACACATAAATTTCAAGGGAAGTAACGCGTTTGTTTATAATTTACTTCACAAAAAAGTCAAATAACACTCAGCGCACCGCTAACTTACAACCTGTTTACTGTGCTCCGGAAGCTGCCTGAACGTGTGCTTTATGTCGCTCAGCCATGAAGGTGTCAAAAAAGGCTTAGTAAAAAGGCTTAGCCAAGAATACAGAAAAGCTGGTAGCTAAATAGATAATTTGCAATAAAAAATATATTGCGGTCCTAAATTGAGATGAAAACTATCCTATCATTTAAGTTGGACCAAACTGAAACTGCGTGCAAAATTTGGTTAAAATCGGTTCAGTAGGGCAATTCCACGGTAACTTACGTTACATTTCGACCAACTCTTATGCAGTTAGCTCCTTAGTACAGACAAATATTGTTATAAAAACCTTGTACAAAAGCATTCAGTGAAAATGACAGTCAAAAGCAAAATTAAAATGCAAAAATATTCGATGCACTTAAATTTTACAAAATTTAGCAGTCAAAAATAAGGCAGTAACTTACGTTACACAAAAAGGGAATGGCATAATATGAAAATTGGTTCTAAGGCAAATTTCTGCTCTATTACAGCTGTTTTCTTGTTTGAAGTATAATTTATCAGTTTCTTATTATATTTAAGAATTAATTTTTTGTAAATTTAAAATTTTATTTTAAAAATTGAATTTTACGGGAATTTTTAACTGGGTAACTTACGTTACAGTAACGTACGTTACAAAATTTCACTTACAAGCATATCTTTATTACAAAAATTAATGAATGAAAATTACAGCTTAGTTTAGATCAAAATACTGAAAATTAATTAACTTAAATTTGCAGAAATTTAATGCCAAACTCAATGATCATTCAAAAATATTACAAAACATAAGACTTTTAAATGCATACTGGCCGCTGGTATTAACAAGTTCAGGTAATTCTATTTTCGAATCATGTTTTCTCTTATAATAAATTTCCTCTGTTGTTTCTGGCCATTTCTAATTGGTACCAACAGCAGCCATTACTTTTACTTTAAACTCGTTTTCTTCAATAATCGTCACAACTCAAGGATACAATGTATTTTCGTACTTCACCACACACCAGTCACCAGCTTTTATCTCTGTTTTTTCTTCTTATTCCTTAAAATACTAACTAAACGAAACCCTACATTTTGTTCATTTCTGGTTTTTAAATGGTCATTGTCAATGTGCGGATCTTCAGAAAATATTTTTGATACATTTTTCTTTTTCTAACATATTTCAATACTACCAAGAGTGACTTTTATTTATGAATCTGTAATATCCACATGACTTTTCTCATACCCCTTCTACAGCGCATCTTTTCTGCAGAATTCAGTGGCATTTTAATGCAGAACCAAATATATTTCAATTGAAAGAGATAAACTATTTTTATATTTGATTTTCCAAAACATATTTGATAACTTTAAATCATAACAGAAGTCATTTTTGAATCATTCATTGTACATTACCTCCTAAATATTTGTTTAGGATGTATATCTTAACAGCCAAAAAGAAGCATGTAATTTATAATAAAGGTGTATTGTAATCTTATTAACAGACATTTTAAGAAATATGAGTAATCTAAATTAAGTAAATACAGTACAATTAAAAGAATTATTGAATAAATTACTTCTACCACACAGGTTTTATTTACAATTTACTTTATTTCGAAACACACGTATTGAAGTTCTACTAAGGTAACTTACGTTATCTGCATATGTGGGTAACTTACGTTACACGTTTTGATTGTAGCACAAAAAATTAAATAAACAATATTCAAAAGAAAAGTACTGTTATTTGCTTAGTACACATCTATAAAATAGAAAATATAACATAGTTAACATTGTATTGCCCTTTCTTTATT
>JAXGGA010013263.1:0-35859 GCA_038373865.1 Uloborus plumipes | reverse complement strand
ATTTCTGATGCGTAAGTCAATGTAATAACTAATCTCGACATGTTTATGCTTGTATTTGTACTGCAAAGAACTTTTGAATTTAAACGCATTAATTAGGGATGCACCGATTAATCGGTCACTCTGCTGATTATTAATAATCGGCAAAATCGGGCTGATTAATCGGCCGATTTTATTTTTTTTTCAAATTTTATTCTTTAAAATATGCCTCCACTGAGAAACTATGATGAAAAATAGAATTAATAGTAATAATAATACTCACAGTTTTTACAATTTTTTTTAATGAATTCTCCTACATTAAATGAATATACATAGACAATGCAACATTTTTCACCTGGCGATACTTTTCTCCTTAGCGTAGTGTTTTTAGATAACCTCTACTTTTTAAAGAATAAAAGTATTAAATTAAATTGCTACTAATTTTTAAAAAACATGAATTAAAAGTATTCCTAAATTGGAGTGCTCACCACAGCCCCCCCCCCTTTTTTTGAATTTTTGTGTCCAATTAACGTAATTAACATTATGTTATTAATATTATTGACAATAATATGAAAATAGGTTGTAAGAAATTTGATAAAATATTGAAATCATTTTGTGAAAACTAGGAAAATGAAAAAAAAAATCTTCTGTCAGAAATAAATTAGGTACTTACTATTTTTAAACTTGGAATTGCATAAGAGAGAAAAAACAGTGATGGTAAAATTGGTCGTATAAAAACATTCATCCTTATATGTGTACGGGTCAGCCGATTAACCGGACGATTATCAACAGTCGATTAATCGCTAATCGAAAATCGGCCAATTTGCTTATCCGTCCATCCCTAGTATTAATTGTAATTGGTTTTGTGTAAACGAGGTTTGTAGATAAAACTTTCAAAAGAGTTTCCAAACTTATATTCATTCGTTTTTATTTCCTTTTACTTTGTAAAGGAAGTGTTGCAATCACGAGAAAAATTTCACTCTAATTTCGGTCTAAATTTCTGTTTTTCTCATCCCCGAATGAATGTAGAGAAGTTTTTTTTTTTTTTTTTTTTTTTCAATTTCGGTTCAATTTTGAGCTATTGGCGATATTTTGCGAACAATCCACTGATATACGTTGAAATCGCCGATATTTAGAAGATGAATGATGGTAAAACTTTTTAAAAATTGATTCGTGGATAAACTGGCCCATTTTGCGTCAATTACGACAGTATTTTGAACCTTGCTATCTGTCGGAGGAGAATTAATAGACATAAATTCTTCATTTTAGAACAAAATTAGGAAGAAAGTCTAAATCAAAAGCTATTTGAAAATTTCCAAGCTTTTTATAGCCACAAAAACTTTTTATAGACACTGCTATCAATTTTAAACAGAAACATACTTGCGTATTAAAATAAACTATGTTCACATTAAATGTTAAAAGAAGATCTTCAGTCAGTTTAGGTTGCTGACAGCTTCTTTATCTCAATGAATAACTCACAGCTTTATGCATAGATCAATGCTTCTAAGTTTGTCAAAATGAGGTTGTTTTTGACTTTCTCTGGAGTAATTGGTTCTTGTTTGAAAGAGTATTTCAAAAAATTAATGTATTCAAAAATAGCATTCAAAATCAATGTTTGATGGAATTCCAAATAGATGAAAATAGTATTCTATTTTCTATTGTTTAAATTACCAAGTAGTGGGAAAAAAGACAAATATTTAAGTCACTTTATTGGGGTAAGCTTAAATAACACAGACCTACGATGAAAAGAATACAAGAGAAGTAATGGGTAAACTTTATGTACTTTTTGGTGTTGATATCAGAAAAAAATGAAAAATTCTATTACGTCAATATTTTTTATAAAATGGATTTTTATTTTAGCTGAAATCTTCCACCAAAATCTATTTTCGGAAACAATTCATCTGGAAAAAGTGACTTTTTTATTTAAATGTTAAGAAAATATATTATTCTTAGAGATTCATATTGATTATTTAGCAATCATTTGCTTTTTTTGGTTTAAATGGAAGAAAAAGAATTAAAAATGCCAAACTTTACTTATCCACGAAGCAAAAATGGCTATATCTCAGGAATTAAAAAAAAATTCAGGAAAAAAAAAATTATACTGTTTGGAAATATAGAATATTGATGCAGATTCCTACGAAATTTCTTCAAGGTAAGAAAAAGGTATACGACACGCAGATTTCAAGAAAGTTGCTGTTTTAACATGGAATGACCCTGTAGCCAGATTGCATGAACCTGCTCTAATCTGAGAGTGAGAAAAACTTTTGTTCTCTTGTGAGTCATTCCACGTCAACTGGACCAATTTTTCAAATCGTCCCCACTCGACCATCTCCGATTTGGATTTGATTTTACAGAGGTGTAGACATGCCTATGAAACTAACCTGTGCAAATTTTTAGCTTTCAAGATCCAAATCTGGAGGAGCTAGGATCCCGCAAAAAATGTGGCCCAAAATGGCGGATGAACTTCGTGAAACAAGTTGCAATGTTTAGGTCAAGGTTGCAGAAAATTTTATCACAGTGGAAGCCTAATTTTTTTTGGAGCTCAAAGTGCTTTTAGTTGTCAACACTCTCCAGTATATTCTTTGAGATTGCGCTTCTTAGATTTTGTGTAGCATGTGCCTAAACTTGCGAGAAAACGCGGTGGGCAATTTTTTTTATGGATTTCAGGTTGTCATAAATTTTTAACCAAAAAACTTCAAAGGTTTATACTTCGTAGTTTTATTGTCCAAATACTTGTTTTTAATGTTTTACAGCTACAGAGCTTAAATATTGCATTTGTAAAAGATATTGGCACCCTAAGTGTAGATGAAAACGCTTCTTTTGAAAAATCGCCTGTGTTCAACTCACCATATCTCAGGTTTGTCACCTAAGACCATTTTTTCTTTGGCACCATTAGAAAGAACAGATTTTTTCCTATCGAAATGAGTTTTTTTTTCGATGGTGTTCTTTCGAATAAGGATGAAAAAATTAGCTTGAAATACTGTCTGTTATGAAGAATTGGCATAATTAGGTTAAGACTGCAGAAAATTTTATCACACTGGGGGTCTAATATTTGTGGAATTTAAAGTACTTTTAGCTGTCAATACTCTCCAGTATTTTTTGTGAGATTGAGCTTATTAAATTTTGTGTAGCACGCATGTCAACTTACGAAAAAACGCGGTGGGCAATCTTTTTCCTGGATTCATAAATTTTTAACCAAACAAATTCAAAGGTTCATATTTCGTAGTTCTATTGTCCAAATACTTGTTTTTAATGTTTTACAGCTGCAGAGCTTAAATATTGTATTTGTAAAAGATATTGGCACCCTAAGTGTCTATGAAAATCGTTTTAATGGAAAATCGGCTGTTTTCAACTCACTGTATCTCAAGTTTGTCACCTTCCACCGTTTTTTCGTTGGCACCATTAGAAAGAACAGATTTTTACCTATCGAAATGAGTTTTTTTTTCGATGGTGTTCTTTCGAATAAGGAGGGAAAAAAAAAGCTGGAAGTTTTGTCAGTTGTGAAGAATTGGCATAATTAGGCTAAGACTGCAGAATATTTTATTATAATAGAAGTTCGAATTTTTAACAACTTAAAGTACATTTAGTTGTTAATAGATTCTAATAATTATGTGATTTCCAGCTCATTAGCTTTTGTGTAGCATACATGAAAATTATTGGCAATTCCTGTTTGAAAAATAGCTTGATTTCAATGAACTGTAACTCAGGTTTGTCACCTTCCATCATCTTTTCGTTAGTACTACTATAAATAACAAATTTTTTTTTATCAGAGTATTTATATAAACAACTAAACGTACTTTAAGTTGTTAAAAATACGAACTTCTGGTATAATAAAATTTTCTGCAGTCTTAGCCTAATTATGCCAATTCTTCATAACTGACAATACTTCGAGCTATTTTTTTCTTCCTTATTCGAAAGAACACCATCGAAAAAAAAACTCATTTCAATAGGAAAAAATCTGTTCTTTCTAATGGTGCCAACAAAAAAACAGTGGAAGGTGACAAACTTGAGATACAGTGAGTTGAAAACAGGCGATTTTTCATTAAAATGATTTTGATAGACACTTTTGACAACAATATCTCTTACAAAATCAATATTTAAGCTCTGCATCTGTAAAATACTTAAACCAAGTATTTGGACAATAGAACTATGAAACATGAACCTTTGAATTTGTTTGGTTAAAAATTTATGAATCCAGGAAAAAGATTGCCTAACGCGTTTTTTTGCAAGTTAACATGCGTGGTACACAAAATTTAATTAGCTCAATCTCACAAAAAATACTGGAGAGTATTGACCACTAAAAGTACTTTAAACTCCAAAAATATTAGGCTCCCAGTGTGATAAAATTTTCTGCAGTCTTAACCTAATTATTCCAATTCTTCATAACAGACAGTATTTCAAGCTAATTTTTTCATCCTTATTCGAAAGAACACCATCGAAAAAAAAACTCATTTCGATAGGAAAAAATCTGTTCTTTCTAATGGTGCCAAAGAAAAAATGGTCTTAGGTGACAAACCTGAGATATGGTGAGTTGAAAACAGGCGATTTTTCAAAAGAAGCGTTTTCATCTACACTTAGGGTGCCAATATCTTTTACAAATACAATATTTAAGCTCTGTAGCTGTAAAACATTAAATACAAGTATTTGGACAATAAAACTACGAAGTATAAACCTTTGAAGTTTTTCGGTTAAAAATTTATGACAACCTGAAATCCAGGAAAAAAATTGCCCACCGCGTTTTTTCGCAAGTTTAGGCACGTGCTACACAAAATCTAATAAGCGCAATCTCAAAGAATATACTGGAGAGTGTTGACAACCAAAAGTACTTGAAGCTCCAAAAAAAATAGGCTTCCACTGTGATAAAATTTTCTGCAACCTTGACCTAAACATTGCAACTTGTTTCATGAAGTTCATCCGCCATTTTGGGCCACATTTTTTGCGGGATCCTAGCTCCTCCAGATTTGGATCTTGGAAGCTAAAAATTTGCACAGGTTAGTTTCATAGGCATGTCTATACCTCTGTAAAATTTGATCCAAATCGGAGATGGTCGGGTGGGGACCACTAGTCCACTTGACATGGAATGACTCACGTGCTTTTTTTTTTTTTGACATTTGACACCTTGAGGTCCCAGGCACCTACCGTTTGAACGGTTTATCGGTTTTGGGACCCCAGGTGCCCTCTTGTGCTTAAACTTTTTACATCAAATTATGTAAATAGGAACCTTTCTTGTTTTATGTTTTGCTGTTTAAAATTTGTTCTAACAACCTGGCTACACTGCCGTGCTAAACGCAAAAGTAGTATCTGCAGTCGAGCTCAAGCTCAGAAAAAACTCTTTAAAGTTTTGCTCCTCCATGTATTTGATTTAGATGATACTTTTTCAGGAATTTGTAAAAAAAAATTTTGTTCTTAAATGACCTTAAAACATTCTATGTGGGTAAAATACATCACAAAGAACCACCTGCTGGTGTTCAAAGGTGGTAACTCAAAGTTGTTAAAATGTTCAGATACGACTTTTGGGTAGAATCCTAGTTTAAGGTCCGGGTTTGGCGATTTTGCTTAAAGTCGCCAAACAATCCAATCATCCAATGCTAATTCTGTGGTTGCCAGATTTATTCATTTATCGCCGGACCTTAAACTAGGATTCTACCCGACTTTTGTGCTTAGCACGGCAGTACATTGTTATTCCATTTAAAATCAACAACATTTTTGAAAAGTTCTTGACATACCATTTTTCTCTTGACAAAATTTAGTAGGAAATCTGCATCGATATTCTGTATTCTCAAAAGGTTTTACTTCTTGCTTGAAAAAACTTTATTCCTGAGATATGGCTTTTTTTTTTGCTCCTCGGATGAGTAACATTTGGCGTTTTTTATCCTTTTACTTCCATTTAAACCAAAAAAAGTTGACAGTTAAATAATCAATATCTATTGCCAATAATAGGCTATATTCTATATATTTAAATGAAAAAAAAAACACTTTTGCCACATCAGTTGTTTTAGAGAATACTTTTAGATGGCAGATTTCAGCAAACATATAAAAACCAATTTTAGAAAATATATTGACTTGGTGGAGAGGAACAGAGGTCATTTTCAAAATCAGCACACCAAATGATATAAAAATCAGCAGAACTTATTTCGTATTTTTCAAAAAGTTAAATTTCACAGAGTTGTGTCATACATAGGAATGAAAAGATATCCTATAATCCGGCTAAAAACACTTGAAGAAAGCATTCAATAAAAGTTAACCATGGAGATATGGGGATTGACCTTGAGGTGAAAACTGACCTCTTCATTTTAAAATAGGTAGGATCTGCGAGAAAATTCACTTTTTACTTTCTTGGTTCATTAATGTATTTACTGCTTGTGTGATCTCTCTGATACTAACAGGTATAAAATAAAATGGTTCGCTTCCGCTTAAAAGTCAGGTGCCAACTCTCCGTGGTCAATCTTTATTAGAAAATGAGTTAAAAGTAATTATCTGACTAAAAGTAATGGCAACAACAATACACTGTAAAAAATTAATGTTCGTTTTACAGTAAAATGCAGCTAATTTTACATTAATCTATATATATATAAATGATTGTTGGTAAATGTGTATATATGTGTGTTCCCTAAGATCTCAGAAACTACCCGGGAGATTTGCCTGAAATTTTCACCGTTTGTTTCTTTTGGTACTGGGAAGGTTTAGAGACCAGTTTCAACAAAATCCGATGAGTAGTTATTTTTTTATCTCAATTTTAAACCTGATTCTGTCTCTGTAATTTCAATTTAAAACGCCATTTTCGAAGGCTTTCATCAATCCAATCGAGTATTTAGTGTATCAACTCAACTCTCTGGCAGATAGTTAGAATTGCTTGCTACCGTAAATTTGGCGATCTTTTGAATCGCGCCAAGAGCCCTCAATAATGGAAGTTTTCCCAATAACTATCTCAAGTATAAAAAATAAAAAAGGTATTTGATTAACAGATTCTTTTTTTTAA
The DNA here is from genome assembly GCA_038373865.1 of Uloborus plumipes. Lineage (NCBI taxonomy): Eukaryota > Metazoa > Arthropoda > Arachnida > Araneae > Uloboridae > Uloborus > Uloborus plumipes. The sequence continues at coordinate 28,904 of JAXGGA010013263.1, read as the reverse complement.
AAGCAAATGAGATTCAGTTTCATATTTCGGAACTCCTTTAGATTTGTAGAATCTTAGATGTCATGCATTATTTTCCAGGCGAACACTATTTTGTTCTTTATCTATTGCTGTTTTCAATCAAAGTACGTTACTATATTTTCTCGCCAAAATAGTTCGTTTTCATGTCCATACTATTTGCTATGATATACGGCAATGTCGGAAATTATTTTAACGCCTTACGGAATGGTGTATATTTAGCGCCAAATATAATATTCAAATTAATTTCAGATTGCCAAAAAGTAATCAGCTTCATAGAGAATACCTCAACATTTGGCGACAATTTCTCTTTCACAAAAGTGATAACACGTAAGTTTCTTTATTTATGAAGGGATAGGGGTTCAGAATTATCCAAGGTATCCCAAATTAGCTACCAAATTGGCAACTTTTTAAATAGCGCCAAGAACCTTCAATAATTGAAATTTTCCAAGGCGCGTTGCTACGCAACTATTTTTGTTTTCGGGAGTAGAAAAAATTATGTGTGTATGATAAATACCTGATTAAATATGTTTCCTTCTCAGACAAACATATTATTGCATGACAGTACTCAAATGCTACCATATTTTTTAAGGTGTTTGCTATTTCAAGTCCGTAATATTTGTCATTAACCGCAATGTTAAAAATTATTAACGACGTACGGAATGGTGGGTAAGTCCCCTATATAGAACATAGTTTTATAGTATTAAAGGAAAATGAACTTTTTTATTGAATAGACTTTCTGAAAATTGAATAACTTTATGAGAAGATAACTTTGCTTCATTTAGATTTTTTAAAATCTTTCATCATGCCTATTTTCAACAACGCTTTATAGATTTTTACATCCAAAACACCATGTGAAGACGAAATATACATCTAAGCAGAACAACGTCTGCCGGGTTCTGCTAGTGAACTCTTAAAAATTGCTATTTTTACGGCAATGAACTGTACACTTGCTGATTTCACAATAATAAACTTTAAAACTGCTAATATTGCAGTTTATTACCGTGCATTTTACAGTTTCAAATTGGAACCTCTGCTGCCAGTATTATACTGTTATTTTTACAGTATAATACAGCTAAATTTTACGGCAATAAACTAAAATCTCTAACTTTACAGTAAGAAACTAAAATTGTTAGTGTTACAGTTTATTACTGTGCATTTTACAGCTTTAATTTGTAACCTCGGCTGCCAGTATTATACTGTAAAAGCAGCAGTTCATTTTTTGCAGTGTAGATGTTGATAAGCATCTTCTAATTTAGAAGATGCTCATCGACATGTATTCGACGTGTAACTACTTTTTCAGTTGAAAAGTCCAACATTTTAGCAGACGATTTATAATATTTTAATGCAAAATTTATAAATGAAATAATTTATGCAAATTTCAAAACCAAGTGTCGAACGTTCTAATTGTGCCAAAAATGCATATCTGCTATTATTTTGCAATAAAACTTGCCCGATTGTCAATCGATTGTCAATCAGTCGAAATCATTGAGCATCATGCTTATCAATTTGCACAATAGATAAGTAGCGCGTTCGTAATGGCCAATTAGGTGGATAAACAGGAGTTATAATGGGGTCGGCGGCAGTTCAGTACAACGGGACAACACTCGAAATTAAGAGTAATTGTAGACCTTAATGCATCTTGGCCATTTTCTTTTATTTGGCGTGATCACCGTGGACATTTATCCTCTTTATTACCGCGTTTATTTACCACTGAGCGTGAAAGTTAATCCATAATTCAGACTATTGTCGCCAACATAACAGGGCAGAGTATACGCTAATACTAGTGTAATATGTAGCGAAACCCTGTCACAACGGATATCAATACAACGAAATATCCGTTTCAGCGGAACACATTTTCAATACTGATTCACTTGCTACTGCATTGTTTAAGTTCATTTGCTCTCTTGTTACAATGAATAAAATCTGCATTTCGTGCAGAGTATACGCTAATACTACAGCGAAATTCCGCCACATCGAGTACTAGTACAATGAAATATCCGTTTCAGCGAAATAAACTCGGTCCTGACTTACTTGTCAGGGCATTGTTTAAATTTATTTACAACAAAATTCTTGTTACAACGAATAAAATTTGCATTTGCTGTTTGTTGTAACGAGATTTCACTGTTTTACATATTAGGGCAGTAACGAGACTTTAGTTTCTTAACCGGTTTGACTAAAAACATTTCTCATGTTACAGCACGTTGTATTTTAACACTTTTAGCTATAAGTACCCGATTTTAATCAGAAAAGCAGCTAAATACTCAGAGAATAACTTCGACTGCAAATAAAACTTTTTAACTGTTAACTTAAAACTCTTTCCTGAAAAATATTTACCATGCAGTAAGGAGGAATTTCTCGTAATTCCAAAAATCTACTATTATACTGCAAATTTTTGCAATATTTATCTATTTATGATGTACACTGCTGGCAACCCAAATTACAAAGCCAAGAGAGATATCACAACAAAAGTTATTTTGTAGATAACGCCACTTGCGAATGCGATGTGCGTCTGCGTTGAAATTCCAATCATTTGCATATCTCACCTCCGATAATGCATGTTGTAAATTTCATATTATTTGCATACTTCCTTCAGTAAGTTGCATTTACGATGGCCAGCAGTGTACATAATTCATTCGTGTGAAATATTTTTCAAATTGATGTAATTTAAACTATTTTGTATCATATTCTCGATAAAAGAAGAATAACAAGTTGAATCTAGTTTAAAATTTTCATAGCAATGAGAAAGAAAATCTTTACCATAGTATTTCCATTACAAGCAGTCGTCTATCGTTTATCAAGACAAAATATTTTCATGGTATTATTGTAAAACTATACCAAAAATACCAAAAACAAACAGAGACGACATAAAAGCTAACTCAAAACCTTCGTCTGTTCAATTTCTGGTAAAAGTCTCGAAGCAAATGTATATTCTTTTTTTGTTACTGTCTCCTACAGCTATATTTCCAGGTTTAACGTGTGGATTTTAACAAAAATAGTCCACATACAAACAGTAGATGAAGGTGCCGATTCAAATTTAGTGCTGATATTTCAAGGAAGGAGGGGGGAGCACTCGAACGTTTTTCTCGTTACTTGTGATTGGTATACCTCGAGAACATGGCCGTCATTTCAAGTTTTTCTAGGGAGGAGGAGGGGGCAAAGGATCCAAACACAATGCAATTTCATCGGAAAACATCAAAAACCACGCCCACTTATATGTAAAAACATTGATTTCTCAAAGTCAAGGGGGGAAATTGACCCCCCCTGTCCCCCCTAAATGACAGGAACGCTAGAGAAGTAAAAAGAGGAATCAAATATATTCAATGGAGATTTTTTTCCCAAACATTGGAGGCCTGGAGTCCGTGTGAGGTTAAAAGTTAGGTTTCGTAGTTTTTGAATTTTTTTTTTTTTTTTTGGCTTCAGAGTTTTAATATCTTAACTCTGTACCTCATTTTGAGCATTTTTGCATACTGGGGTAATAAAGGTGACTGGGGTAATAAAGGTAATATAAAGATTTGTAAAAGTCATACAAAGTTTAAGCGGAACTCCATGTATTCAAAGCTTCAAACAAATAAAAAAATAAAGGAAATGTATCACCTGAAAGAATAAGAGCCAGTAAGTTTGTAGAAGAAGAAGTTATATTCTCAAAAGCGTCACACTCTTGAAGTGTCCACAAAAAATACTTCATGATGTGGTGAAGAATTAATACTCATAAAAAATACATATTTGGTTCAGATTTAGAACAAAAATTAATATAATGCGAAAAGCCTCCTGGAGCTTGCCTTTACCTATGTTTTCAACGAAGAAAGAAACATTTCAACATTATTTCAATTACATTCAGAATATGAACAACATTTTTATTTGGGAATAGCAATAATTAATATAAAGTAAACTTTGTGTAAATAAAGTTAATGCATTTTTGTTTTGTTTTTTCTCGTTTACATAAGATTATATTACGACACATTACGTTTTTTGCAAACAATAATTGAATCGTTTATTTTAGAAACCACTGAAGCGACAAACACAAAAAGTTCGAAAAGTATTTTTACCCTTATTTATAAAATATTCTATTAGGATTTCAGTATTTTAAACTGAAATATATACATATTTAGATATATTTATTTCAAAAAGTATTGTTGTAATCGCTATTAAATAGTTTAACATGAAGAAATAAATGTTTTCTTAAAATTACAAATTTTGTCGTTTAGGTGGTTTCTGAAATAAATGATTCAATTTATGACTAATTCCTTTCAAGGTGGAAAAATCAGAATTCCTTCATCTTGAGTGAGTATTATCATTGTGTTTAACCTGAGCAAAGTTGTAGATTTAATATTGACATTTCTAGTTCTGACTTTTTTGAACTCAGCCCATTCTTATTTTTTTAAACTTAGCGTTTAGACGTTCTGCAGTGATAATAATAAAAAAGCTTTTTATATTTGATGAAAGTTTATTTTTCCTCCCAGATTTTGAAACGTTTAAACAGTCTCCATCCTTTTTTTCTATTTTTTTTTAAGTTGAAAAGTTCTGACAGAATTTTAATATTCCATCAGCAAAATACTTTTATTTGACGTTTTCGTATAAAAATATTTGGCGTGAACTAAACTCTTATTCTGCTAATGGCAGTTTAATGCCATTTTTGCTTCAATATCGATGCAAAATAAACTTTAAAAAAAAGAAAAAAAAACTTGAGTTAGGCACAAAACTGTTCTATCATTTGCAACTCTACGGCTTAATAAAAAAAAAAAAAAACACCTCTGGAACTCTTGGCTTGACAAAAAAACTCAAAGTTCGAGGTTAGCAAAAAGAAGGTATCGAAGCAATTCTCATCCATGTGCAAAGCAAAATCATTAGGGTTGCTTAGTTGTTGCTATATTCTGTTGTAGCACTTGAAGCAAAAGACGCAACAAATATCCAAGTTTAACTTTTTTGCGACTACTTTTTATCATGATGTCATGAAAAAAGTATTTGCAGAATTTCTCCTTTGCGAAAAAACGGAGTTCAATCGCTTGAAAAATGTTGGAGGGGAACTTTGGTCGTTATTGTTCCAGTACACCTAACGCACCATCAATTTTTTTACTTAAGGTGATATGAATGTATCAATAACACTAATAAACACTGGTAAGATTTTGTTAAATGGAACATTTATAGTGTTTCAAAGGCAACATTTAAACTTTTGGATCCGAGCTGTTCATATAGAAATTTTTCTTTCGACCCTGGTAGTACGACAGTTGAACCACAGATTTATTTTCCATTGAAAAGAGAAGGTATAAACTGTCATACCAGACGTATGAAACCTTGAAAAAATCCCTGGCTCCAAAGGGTTTGAGTGAAAATCTCAACCCCGTCCTCTAAAAAAAAAAAGACTTATGGTACAACATGTGTACCGCCCGGTTCCTAAAGGTTAATGCTGATTTCAAATATCCAAACAGAATTTTTCTATCACCCAGTTTTTGTGCAATCATTGGTTTTGAGTTATTTATTTTTTTCCATGTTTTCCTATATCACTTTAAGATAAAAACTCATAATTAACAATTGAAATCTTGTCATAAAAGCAGGAAATGTGGAGATAGATCTTCAGGTTTGCTGTTACTGCAGAGGAACGCTAGATGTTGGCAGACTGCAAATCTGAAAGTGCGCTTGAGGTCCAAAAGAAAACATTATAGCCATTTGCCATTGCTCAAAAAAAAAAAAATCATTTTTTACAAAATAAGATTTACAGGTATATGACTTACCTCTTAAAGAAACCTATTAGAAGTAAAAGAAAATAGAAATAGCAAGCGTAATCAATACTAACAATTGTCTATAACTCACGCAACAGCGGCTAGCTAAAATGTTTGTTTTTTATATTTGAAGAAAAGATTCTAAACAGTCAGCTATTACTATTTTTTGTTGGTGATTTGTAAGCGTGTCTACCACTAATAAAACCAGGTTGCCAATTATAGGTACATTTCTCATTATTGGTACCAATAATGTAAATAAAAACTGCAGTGGCAGCTAGAATTTCTTAGTATTTATAGACATTGGTTTTGGATGACTTTTGTTGGGCATTATTTGTTTTGATTGGATAACTATAAGCATGTTTTTACCAATCAAAGCAGGTTGACCATTATAAGTTAGTGCATGACCAATTATCGGTACATTCATTTCGAATAAACCTTATGATATACAGACGTTGATTTCAAATGACTTTTGCTCAGTATTATTCATAATTTTTGATGAAAATAAAAACTTCAAACCCAAATTTTCAAACCTTTGGCGAAAATGGTTACATGCTTCAAAATGCCCTTCTTCAAGCTCCTCTTTGAACGTCAACACCTTTAATGTCTCGTGCGCTTCCAAGTCTGACTTAATGTAGCGATTACTTTAATTACAGTAAATGGCTTCAAAACTAGCCTGGCTTGTCCATCAGCATGGCATCTTGAAAACATTACGCCTTCAGACTTATTGATTTTGACGTGGAGTAATATGAAGATCTGGATTATGCAATGTGGATAATGACTTCATTGATGACTAGCGAGAATGATTACGCCAAGTTTAGCTTTGAACTTGAACATTCCAAAACTTTTCTTTAATTACTGAGAGCTCCTGTTGACAGAAATTGGATGACCACATTTTCAATACACATTTAATAACAGTTACACGAGTCAAGACTGGAATGTTTGAAATTCAGTGAGTTTTCGCTTTTATGGTTCAGAAATATGAAAATGTGATTTAATCTTCACAATATGAACATTCAGTCGAACAAAGAATTGTTCATATTATTTGAAGTTTGTGTGATGACTGAATTTTGAATAGGTCTAGTTTTAGTGGTAAGTACAGCATTAAAATTAAAAGTAAACATTGGCCGCAGTGGTAAGGGGAACAAACATGCTCCACAGAAAGAGGGAAGATTAGCTCCCCAAAACGACTGGAGTTTAAAACACAGGAATCCTCATGGGCGGAGCTAGGACGATTTAAACCAATGAGGAACAAGTATTAGGATCACTTTAAAAATTAAACTGCACAAAGTTTCATACATGTATAGAAGAATCAAATCAATTAATAAAAAGGATAATCTAATTTATTAAAAGGAAAGAATTTACTGTAATACTATTCTTCATCAATTGGTGCGCACCAAAATAAAACATAAGGCATTATAAAAGACTTGTACAAAAGTTTCAATTAATTGACATAATATTCTGGATTATTTAAGGACGCAAAGGTCCAACTCGTGATGAAGATATAAATTCATGGATATACAAAAATAAATAGCCTTGGAATCGACCTCCAAGTACTATAAAAGAATGAGGCTTAAAATTCACATTACCGTAGAGTAGATTGCAAGTCTGATGAGGAGCAAGCGATGTAACACTATATATATCAATAAAAATCTTGATCACTATTAAACTTTCAGTTCTTGGTCTCGCGATGAACCACTCACGAAGCAGGTTGTCACACCAGGGCGCTGGGAATTAATGGCATCACACTCGTCTGCGCAGGGGCGCAGAGACAAAAGAAAGTTCCAGGAGGCTCGCGATGAAATCATACATACGAAGCAGGTCACCAGGAGTTAATGGCATCACACTCGTCTGCGCAGGGGCGCAGAGACAAAAGAAAGTTCCAGGAGGCTCGCGATGATTCAGTCAGCACGAGGGGCAAGATGATTCTTGATGTCAAGTCGAGATGAGTCGTTCGTGCAATCTTTCTCCATCGGTAATCTTTACGCAGAAAAAAAAAATATAACATTGTCCAACATTCATTTTAGTCTTGTTTAGGGCATGGTATCATTATATTTTTTATCAAACACTTTAGCATTTTTCTTTCGTCGTTTTGTCCAAGACCAAGCTCTAACCCATCTGATCAACATCCTTGGTCTCTCGTATAGTTGGAGAGAGAAAAAAATGGCAAAATTCTTCCAGAAGGAACAGACGCCAAGCAAACCAGTTGGAACCAGTTTTACGAACCTGTTTTGATGATCCAGAAAGTTAGAACATTCACACGCATGAGCATGTGCTGCCATCTAGGTGTAGGTTTTAAAGTCTGATTTGAATTTTAAAAGAATGTGACGGCTTTCGTGTCACAGTTTGCTACCAAGAAAATAGGGGCACGAAACTTAGGCATTGCAACTCACCCAGCTAAAAATAATGTGCAGTAAATGTGGGAGAAAATTTTTTAAAAGATTTTTCAAAGATTTCTGCTGACTTTTAGAAAACAGAAAATATCTGCATTTTATTTTTAATATAATCTGCATAAAATATACAAAAATGTTCCTTTCTTTTAATTAACTCTAAATATCTGCAGGTTTTTTTTAAGAATGTTTCAAACATGCTTATATTTTCTGCAGATTTTTTGCTGGGCACTTTCGGGAAAGCATGAATAAATTGTCAATTTTTGCACAAAAAAAAAAAAAATGAAGTATAACAAAAAAGCTTTAAAAGCAGTTTATAATCAATAAATTTGCGGGAAAAAGGAACTTGGAAGGGGGAGGGGAGGAGACGGAGGATCTCATTGCTCAATGGATATTACATCGAAAAATGACATAAGTTCTACCCAAACATACATAAATACATGAATTTCTCAAAGTTCTTGAGAAGGAGGTTATAATGCTTTCTCCTGCGCCCCCTTCCCCTCTCCGAATGACGGACTTGTAAAACACGATGCGAATTTGAAGCTATTAGGTTATACAAATTTTAACCCATTAATGCCTAGCGTCCTTTTTTACTGACGATCCAAAAAAGGGTCTGAATTTCCCCAAAATGAATATTTCAACCAAATAATAGTGTTCAATGAGTACCTTAGTATTGTTTCAATTCGTTATTCACAGATTGCAGCACGTAACCATTGTAAAGTGTGTTCTGTGGCAGTTTTAATATGATCTTTATCAAAAATGACATCGTTCACAATCTCAAGAAAAAAAGTTAAGTTTTCAAAGTTATTCCCAGCTTCTCAGTTTGTGTTAATTGCTGATTTTATTTCTTCTTATAAAATGTCTTTTTAAACATATCGTAGGCAGAAGAAATTTTAGTAAAAAAAATGTGTACCCTCTGGAGTCTATCGTAACTTTTAAAGGACGATTTTTCTTTCCTTAATAAAAAAAAATATTTTTTCATAATATTTTTTTATTATTTCTCCTGTCCATTAAACACTATGTGTAACCAGTATACAAAATATCTTTGGGGGAAAAAATGTCAGGCATTAATGAGTTAACATGCAGCAATTCAATGTGTACTAAACAGCTAGTCAATCGCAGCTAGTCGGAAATAATTAAACGAGCTCTTAATCACACAATTGATAATTAATGCGCAAGTCGAAACAACTGACGCTTTACTACTGTAACATATAAACTTTGATATTAATGCTTGATTTAACATAAACTGTAGTTACACAGTGGGAATCAGTTTATCTGGCCACACATTTGAAGGTAATATTAGATTTAAACAGGTACTGCAGGATTTAGACATATTACGAAGTACTCCCTGTTCGTATGATTATTACAATTATGCAGCGATTATAATGTTACTTATTAAATATATCCCTCCCAATTCGTGTACGTATAATTACTGCATTACCTGAAAGCTTCAAAATGCTAAAATTGTAGTTAATGTTTCAATGATGCAACGTATCATTCTTTGAAATTGAGCAACACCCGCTAATATTGAGATAAATGGGGTGTTTGTTTAGTTTTGCACTGGTTAGGAAATTTCAGTTAAAAGAGAAAAAAGCATTTCAAACGGCTACGTGATAGAAATAGGGAAAAGACCTCTTCCCAAAACCGAGGAGATGTTCTCCTACCATTTGCAGGGGTCATCTCCAAATTTTTAGTTTTGACATTTACCTGCCTTAAGTTCTCACTGCTTGAATTCTCTTTTCATTATGATACTTGAATCAAAGAACCTTTTTTTTTTCTTTTCAATATAGCAATGCAGGTGCCGCTAAGATCGGAAGCAAATGATGCAGTTCTTGAAAAAAAATATTATGAAAAAAATCATCAGTGCCATTCCAGAGTTCGCCAATATACATATCAAGCGATAGATATCATGTATATCACGATATATACCCGATTGTTATTGTGAAAATATCATGATATTTTGATATTTTACTTTTCGAACTACAATGTTTTCATTTTCAAAGAAAATATCAGGCTCCAAAATTATTAGGGAACGCACTTTCAAATTAACATTTGCAGATAAATAATAAAATAATAATATATTTAAAAGGAAAAATTTTGCTTAAACTTGAAAACAATCCGTATTTTTAGTATTATGTGAGAGACTTAAATATTGCTCGAGAGCAAAAACTCTTAGTTAACGTTAATCATGTACTTCATAGATTATATTTTTCAGCTAAATAATTTCCTAAAATTTATCTGTTATTTTTCAAAAAATATGTAGAAAAAAATCAATTTTTTGAAGAAAATTAAAAATTTTAAGCCTCCTGTGAAGTAGCTAAACATTTTAAAATTGTAATATATGTTTTTGTGGTACATGTGGGCCTCTAGGGGAAACGTTTTATCAAATTGAAATTTCGAATTTCTCCCAAAAGAATTTTTCAATTCGGAGTATTGAACCAGTACTAGTATGCACTTTTAGGTGCAAGTCGGTACGGGTTGCCGTTATTCAAATCATGTGAAACTTTTTTCATATTTTTTGATGTAAAAGGAAAAAAGTCAGAAGGTATGCAGCAAAAAAAGGAGGGGCCAACTTTTGTTTCTTGAAACTATATAATGAGATAGGAAATGTTTCAAAATAAGTAAAATCATACACCCATAATTTTTACATCTTAAAAGTGGTTTTAAAATATTAGATGTAGTTTTACAATTTGTAACGCTCATGTTGACAGTTTCTAAAAACACATTTCACTTGTATTTATTTTTCATCAACGAAAAGCAATACTTCATCTTCGTTCATAAGCATAGGTATAAAATTCTTGTACAAATATTCATATTTTACGTGACTTTACAACCTTTTCCCTCCATTCTATTCCCAAAATGAAGCATTTCTTGAAACAAAATGAGTTTTAAAACAAACCATTGAAAGCATATAATTGCTTGACAGAAATTCCATATATATTCTGATGAAGAGTTTATCAAACAATGACCTGTTTTTTTAGATCTTATTTTTATTACACTTTGAAGGGAAATAAAGTGCACGGTCACGAACGGTAACCTATGATTTTCCATTCTGAAGTTTGTCACCAGGATTGCGTACAATATTGACAAACGTTGAACAATGTTGACATCGGTCACAGATTTCAAATCTATAGAACTATCCATACAGTAGCGAATAAATTGAATGACGCCACACGGTCACGTACTAAAAATCCGAAACTACCTTCGCAACGACGTTTATCCTCAGGACTTTTCAACTTTGTATTAATCCAAGTTAAGCCGTACAGCCTTCCGTTCGAAGTTTTGTGCGAAAGAATGAAATTTTTTTCATGTTTAGGTATCGTTTCTTTTTTTTTTTTTTTTTTTTTGCGTATTTTTTAATGAAACTGGAAAATGAAGCGGCAGAATGATACAAAAAAGCACAGTTTCTGCATCACATAGAAGCACCCCACCCAACATAAATAGTTGAGAGAGATTATGCATATTATTTAAAATATATGTACAGTACTGCAAAAAAGTAATGCAAGTTTGAAAAGTTTGGCTTTTTTTTCCAGGAATGACACATGAAAAAAAAAAATGTCTTTTTTTTTATTTATTTAACTGATAGTTTCTCTTTTTTTTCTCAAAGTGTTAAATTGGATCATGATATGATTGAGTCCATTGAAAACTGGTTAATTATTAACTTTTCATTAATAAAGTGATAATTAGAAAAAGGAGGATATTATCAAAAAAATTAATCCACCATTTCAGCGCTCATTTTCACATAAAAATGAAATAAGGACGACACAGTTTCAAGTTACTCAGCTGAGAGGAAAAATTCTACTAGCGAGGTCAACGAGCGCACCTAAAAAACTTTACGTTATAATCTGACCGTGCCTTGTCTTTAGATTACGATAGCCTGCTCTTTCAAGTATGGCTTCCACTAGGTTGTGCCTGCGCACGTTCCATTATTTCCTAGTGAAAAAACACGTAATCATTTTGTTTCCTTAGACTTCTTTTCCTTATTTGCACTTAAAAAATACCGTTTTCATTTTCAAAATACTATGTTCATCAGTACCTATGTTTGAAAATGAAAAAGTGCGATTACCTCAAATTTGCAGTACTTTTGGCCAGTAGTGTATGCATATCAAAATTGTGCTACTGCTGTAGGGTAGGATTCCAAACCACAGTTGCGTTGCATAGAAATTAAAAAGAAAAATCCATTAATTTTAGAATGGGGAATCGCACTATCACATGTTTTATTTCTCAAAGATAGTTTGTAGCCAGAATAAGTAATTACTTTTTAGTAAAATATTTAAGATGCTGCGAAATAGATCGAATATAATAAAGTTGGAACCGGTGATTTAAGATGCTGCAAAATAGCTAGAATATAACAAAGTTGGAACCGGTGATCAAAGATGCATCAAATATATGTCAGAACAAGGAAAGAAACAAAATTGACGGCAAATGACGTAGAGAAAATGAAGAAGCAGAAAAACTTAAACTTAAAGACGGAAAAACTCACAAAAATGAGGAAAAAAAGACCTACATGGTGGTTACTCCTAACTGATATCTAATATCTTTAAACGAGCAATTCTTGTATATATTATATATATATATATATATAAATATATATATATATATTATATATATATATATATATATATAATATATATATATATATTTATTTTTCGGATCTCGAAAACGGCTCTAACGATTTCGATGAAATTTTGTATTTAGATAGAGTATGGAGGTTGTTATTTCCATTTTTATAATTCAAGAACAGACTTCATTAGAAACCAAACAACTTATTTTATTATAGAACAACTCACTGAAATTACAATTTTTAAATATATCATGCACAAGTGCGTGCTCGATAAAAAGTGCGTGCCAAGTTACAAGGTTATAGTTAGATTTCAGATAGTTACAGTTCGCCACAGTATTTTGTCCGCGTCACCAACTGCGGCGTACGATTTGGACGGCGTGTCCCCCACTGGAATAGAACCGGGGACCGCTGTGGTAGAAACCCAGTGCTTTGGCCGCTGGACTAAAAGGCCTCGTAACCCGGCGGGCAAAGTTGAGTCATATGCTCTCTAAGCGTACGCCGCCACAAGAGTTTTGGTTTCTGAGTTCATCTACGTCGGCGTTTTTTCTGTAAAAACGTGAGTTTTCGCAAAAAACCACGTTTTTTGTGCCGTCATTGAAAGTTTGAGAAGCTTTTATTTCGCCATTTTCTTTATGATTACTTTCATTGTTGCTGTTTCCGTGGAGATCACGTTGTGTTATAACAATTGGATTTCATGTTTAATCACATCAGCGCAAGTTCAAATTATGGTATTTGGCAACGTTAAATTGTTACTGTTTTTGAAATGTTAAAGCAAGGCTTCACTAGATAACAAGCTGTTTTATTTATTCAAAAGCCATGGAATAAAAGCAGTGGTAATTGTCCACCGACATCTATTGAATTTTATGGTAACTTACAGTATATAAAAAATCAGATAACTTTACTTTTCAAGTGCGATTTCGAAATTGAGCATAAAAGTGAAAAAGTTAGTTTTAAAACACTTTTTTCCTCCTCAAGAGTGTTTAGTAAGATATTTCAGGTAAAAAATCAATAAATATGAAATTCAATTTTCTTAAAATATTAAGTTTCGAAACAAAATTACATCTATCTAATATCTTTAGACGAGCAATTCTTTATGTATATATTTCGGATCTCGAAAACGGTTCTAACAATTTTTATAAAATTTTGTATTTAGATAAAGTTTTGGTTTTTGAGTTCATCTACATCTGCGTTTTTTCTGTAAAAACGCGAGTTTTCACAAAAAACCCCGTGTTTTGTGCCTTCATTAAAAGTTTGACGAGCTTTCTTTCGCCATTTTCTTTATGATTACTCTTATTGTTACTGTTTCACAGCAACCACGTTTTATTATAACACTGGATTTCATATTTAATCACATCAGCGTAAATTTAAATTTTTATGGTATTTGGCAAACGAGTTTTGGTAACACGTTAGAATTATAATTTTTTTTTTGTGAAATTTGAAAGAGATCAATTAAAATAAAGTTAGAATTGGGTGTGCGCCGCGGTAGTCCGATCGGTAAGTCGTCGGACTCGTAACCGGAGGGTCCCGGACCGATCATATAGAGGAAGCCCAGCCGATCAACGATCAACCGTCTTCATTAATGGTGGCTGGGGGACGTTAAAAATGTTCGTGGTCATAAAATCCTCCAAGTGAAACGATACCTCTGGGGGATGCTGGGCCAAAGGGTTTACTCGCCCTTGGGCCTGGTTCAAAAATGAACAGAGCGCTCATCATGGCCCCATCTCGGTTAAACCACGAGTTGTGGTATGTACGGGGGGAACCTTGAAGTGTGAAGTGAAGTGAAAGTCAAAACCAACTGGAACCAAATGCGTACTGGAGAACAGGGACTCTGCATCCATTCTCATCAACTCCTTCAGCATCTTCGGCGCCAAATGAAATGAAATTGGGTGTGATTTTACGGTGAGCATGGATTAAATAAGGTTGTGTTTTTAAAACAAATTACGGCTGTTTTAAATGCGTAATTGCAACAAGTACTTCGCATTTTAGCAAAAAACACAAGTTTACAAACCTCTTTTTTCTTTACCGAGCGGGCTCGGTCCCCTGGTACTAATTCATAAATTAGAACTTTTTAGGGTAAATCTAAACATCTCCACTCATGAAGGTTTTTTTGTACACTAAAAAATGAATGTTGTTTTTACATTATAATACAGCTAATTTTATAGTAATTTTACAGTAGTAAACTGTAAAAATTGCTAACTTTGCAGTACTTTACAGTACACAGAAGTAAAATTGCTAGTTTTGCAGTTTATTATCTGTACATTTTGCAGTTTTAAATTGGAACCTCTGCTGCTAGTATTACACTGTAGTTTTTACAGGAATAAACTGTAAAATTGCTAATTTCACAGTAATAAACTGTAAAAGAGCCAGTTTTACTGTTTATAACTGCGCTTTTACGGTTTTAAACTGAACCTCTGATTTCAAGTATTATATTGTAAAAACAACTTATTTTTTGCAGTGTAGTACCTTTGATTTGTCAATCTGTTCCAATCTATTTTGATACAAAAAATGACATTCCTAGTGAGTTTCAAACAAAGTCAGAAGTTAATCTTTTATCTAAAAGAAGGTTTTAAAATATGACATGTTAAGATTTAGGCTATTCCAAATCTTCACAATGGTCATCGAAATCTACTGCTCAAATAAAGCGCACAAAAGTTTAAGAAGCATTATATTTAAGGGGCTTAGACGTGTCCCTTATCATCAATTGATTTACAGATCTGAGTGCTATTGAGCAACTTTCAGACAATTTTATGTATATTTTCGTATTAAAAACTTAATATAAGTTGAAAACTTTAAGTCTGAAAAAGGTTTTGCAACGTTGTTTCGAAATTTCTCTCGACTGCTAAATGAAAGATGTCAAAAACATGCGACACCGAATATTCTTTTCGCATTGCTATAGCAATAAAGGTAAACTGAAAACAAGTTGTCATTCAACAAATACTTAAAAAAAGTTGAATTCAAAATAGCAAAGAGACAGAAACAAGGCTCAAATGTCTTGCGTTTTTTTAGTGGAGTTGCATTTGGAATGACAAAACTATTTTCTAATACATGTTAAATAATTAAATGAAAATTGATTCAAAATACTTTGCGTAAAAATACAATTAAGAAGAAATTTAAACATAGGTAAAGCACGAAGTGTCAAAAAATTCCGTCGAATAGCTATTTTTAGGCCCCTCAACCAAAACCCAAAACACAATTTATAACGAAGAGTGGGAGGGAATGACAACTCCAGAATCTAATGTGAATGTGCTTTGAACAATTTTCATCGATAAATGGGGACACTTTTTGCCTTGAAAGATATGCTTTGTTAACTGTTTTCGTTCATACTGACGTTTATTAATCATTTTATTCTATGCATATTCATACTACTAATGATTTACTGTGATGATTATTGAAAATATATCATCTCTGTGGCGTATCTGTCGGTTTGGTTACCAACTCAAAGACTCAAGAGTTAAGTTCAAAAGATTTGGAAAAGCATTTTTACCATCACATTTAAACTTTTGAAAAGCATTAAAATATTTTAAAATTAAAGCGATACACGTTTAGGTACATTTATTTAATCACAAATCGTTTTAATACCTATTAAGTAAGTTAACACGATCATATGAATATTTTCCAGAAATTAGAAACTTTAGCGTTTAACTGTTTTCTGAAATGAAAGATTTATTTTGTAACGATTCATAACACTTAACTATCGCTATATATTTTTAAAAGAATGTAGCGTCGAAGGGAAATTGCGAAATGGTGTTTATGCTGGGCTTATGTCCAAGAGATCCCAAAGAGAGAGCGAGAAAGATTGGACTTTTATTGCATTAAAGTTTGGTACAATAATACTTCTAGCTCCGGTAGTTTGCAAATTAGAGCAGTTTTTTTTTTTTTTTTAATTTCCTTTTTTTAAGACAGAATTTCACATGAATTACCTGTTAAAGGCATGAAATATTTCTCACACCCCTCAGCATTTTATATCATTTAAAAGAGCTTTTTTCTGCATCAGGTTAAGCGTATTCAAATTTTCGCAATTAATTAAAACAGCAGATATTAGCCTTTCTATTTTAGTGAAAATAGTTTACATAGTCTATATTTATGAAAAGTTATCAAACAAAAGCAACGTCGCAGAGCAGCAAAATCTTTTTTGTCGATGATTTTTCATTCATAAGTTCACTTCTTATGCAAAAAAAAGTGGGCTCCTCGTAACGCCGAATCACGTGTATACAGCTTTCTTCCTCATTTATGCTTTAATATTTTGTTTTATGATCTTTTATTTTTAAGCTCTCTTCTTTTGCAAAAAAAAAGGGGGCTCCTCGTAACTCCGATTCACGTGTGTATAGCTTTCTCCCTTATTTGGGCTTTAATACGTTGTTTTAAGATCTTTTATTTTCAAGCCATAAAAAGCACCTCGTAACGCCAAAGCACGTGTATGCATATTTCTTCCTTATTTGTACTTTAATACGTCGTTTTATGATATTTTATTTCTAAGCTCACTTCTTTTGCAGTGAAAAAGGGTTTCCTCGCAGCTCCGAATCACACATATGCAGTTTTCTTGCTTTTTGTGCTCTAATACGTTGTTTTATATTCTTTTATATTTTCTGTACAAAGGTATCTATTTAATACTTCATTATCTAATTCTTAATGAATTTTGTTTCATCTATAATTCACATATAATTATATTTACTGAAGGCAGTGCTGAAAAGAAGTACAAATTCGAGTTTCATCCAAAGCTTACTCCAACACTTTAAAACGACGGGTGTAATCCGCTGTAAATTCCTCACTAATTTCCAAGAAGCGGTTAGTTAAAAGAGTCAACTTCATCGACAGCTTGTCATAAGTGAACTAGAATGACGCGGTGGTGCATGTGCATTGGAGACCTGTTTGTTTTCTTTTGGTTCTCTCCCATCAAATTTTAATAAATATGCTCTTGATAGACTTTTATGTGATTAGTTTGCCAATCTCCTGTCAGATTATATCGAATAATATAACTAAGGAAAATATTGGTATATATATATATTGCGGAAGGACTGAATAAATAATAATTAGTGCCACTGTGAATAATAGAAGACTTTTATCTGAATTTGAATTTGGAATCTTACGTTGAGTACTTGAAACGGCAAACGCGTTTTTTTTTCCTGTAGAACTACGAATTAAGTACATTGTAGTTGAAGAGCATTTTTAAACAATAAATTTTTTCTACACTGCAAAAAATAATCTTGTTTTTACAGTATAATACTGGATGCCAAAGTTAAAATTTAAAATTGTAAAATACACAGTAATAAAATGTAAAACTAGCAATTTTACAGTTTCTTACTGTAAAATTAGAAATTTTATAGTTTATTGCCGCAAAATTTAGCTGTATTTGTAAAAACAACAGTATAATACTGGCAGCACAGGTTCCAGTTTAAAACTGTAAAATGCACGGTAATAAACTGTAAAATTAGCAATTTTACAGCTTTGTGCTGAAAAATGGGCCATTTTACAGTTAATTACTGTAAAATTAGCAATTTTTAGTTTATTACCATAAAATTAGCTGTATTATACTGTAAAAACAACATTCAGTTTTTACAGTGTAACTTTGCAAAATTTTGTTCTTGCTTCTTTCATATTACTGTTTGTATATTGATTTCTGCATTATTTTAAGTAAGTTTTCTTGTGCATTTTTAGGAAAACAACTTATGTTCGTACACATAAAGGATGAAGCAAAAGCAAAAAATAGGTGATAATTTTAATTCCTGACAAATAGTTACACTTCTATAACTGTCAGTTGAAGTACATTTCTTGGAGATAAGTAAAACAGTTTTCTTTCTTTCGGTCTTTTTTAGGTGTCCACTACCGATTTCATTGTACACTTTATACAGCGTTGAAGAAATGCCAGTACTTAAAGATTAACATCGAGCTTTTTTTCGTCCAGTGGTGAGTAAAAATAAATTTAGTCGATTCCACTTTTTTTTAACTGCCCCATTTTTTTGTAAACAGTAAAAAGTAACTAAGAATAATATTAGCTTTTAAATTGCAATTAAAGTACGAAAACTATAGGGATAAAGCATTCATGTCAAATATATTACTAAGCTTTGACTATGCAAATAGGATATGATTTCATTTTTAGCCATTCATTTTTTATTTTTCATTTTGAGCAAAAGAAAGACGAAAGAAACATGAAAAGTGGCTTAATGCATCATTAAAAGATGGCAAAGGTCAATAATAAATGAAATAATTAAATGACCATCGAAAAATTAAGAGTTGGAAATTCAGATTTTGTGAAGAGAAAATGTGTGTCCGACGGTCTGTCTATGTATCCGTACTATATGTCCATCGCGCTAATAACTTTTGAATGAAATGCTTGATTCGAATAAACTTTTTTTGTTCGAGAGATCTCGGCGAGGACACCTCATTTCTGTACTTCATGTTTTGATTTGAACAATTTTTTGTTAAATTTTAAACAGTTCAAAATATATTTCCCTTCCTAATAACTTTTGAATGAATAGTGCGATGTGAACAAACATTTTTTTTGGCCCGAAAGATCTCGGAGGGTAAACTTCATTCCCGTATTTGACTTATGATTTGAACAATTTCTCGTTGAATTTTGAACAGTTCAAAAACCCTTCCAAACAACTTTTGAGTGAGCACTACTGTCTGAACTTTTTTTTTTCGTTTTTTTAGAATCTCGGTAAGGACATACATTTAGTCTTATACAGTTGAACCTGTTTATCTCGAAAACCTCTCCATGCTGAATTTTTCCAATTTAGCTGCTTTTACAGTATACATTTAATGTTTTTTCTCATGTTTCGAATGATTTTTCCAGAAAACCTGTATATCTCGAATTTTGACGACTCTCATTTTTGAATTTCATCTCCATCCACCTTCATCAATGGTATAACTTGGAGACGAAAATCATCCTTTGCACAATCATTCAAAGACTATGTTCGTACTTAAAGGAATGTATTAACTTGTTTGTTACCGATATAGTCATCACAATTCGTAAAACGTGGTCTCACAACATGTCGTACAGTAAAATATTCATCAATGTCAATACAAAACAAGCTATTAAGTATTTGAATTTGTTCCAATTGCTTATTTTTGTAAATTTTATCACATCCTCTGTATCTCGAAACCTCCGTATCTCGAACTTATCTGCTGTCCCGTGAAATTCGAGATAGACAGGTTTGACTGAAAAATCAAGAGAGTACAACCTGTGCAACTAGAGCAGGCTGCTCAAAGTAAAATTATTTTTGCACTCTCAGCACTCTTTCCCTGATGGTTGTCATAGTTACGGAGCTATGGACTTTTTTTCCACTTAACGTTTGCAACAATGAATAATACAGACGGTAAATAAACACAATATTTTCTTAGAAATTTTTGCTGTATTAATGTATGGCTAGCTTTGTTAGAAAGCGTTGAGAAATAACTGAGATATGAGGATATAAATAAAGGCGTAAGCCCCATTCGATAAACATAAAATAAAGGAAATGCGTCAACAGCAGTGCATAAAAAAAAAGAGTGGAGCTGTTTTCTTTCGTACGGTTTCCTTGAAGACGACGTAAAATTTCTAAACTTGATACGCCGATTTTAAAGTAAGAGGCCTGCTCCACATCAGCGGAAAACGCGACCGAAACCGAAGGCAGAAACCGAAAATCCGGGTATTTTCCATAGGAACACTATTTAATCCATTTTACGTTTCTACTTTACGATCACGTTTTCCGTTGATGTGGAGCAGGGCCCTAACCGAGTATAATCATACTCGTATGCTAGAATGTCAATATTGGTACACGGGAAAGTAGGCTCATTTAGTTCTGGAAGGAACTTTTTGCTGTTTTTGTGATGGAGATGTTTCTGATAAAGAAAGGTATTCTTCTTCGCTCATTGGCCAATTAACACATCGGGGAATAGAATACTAGCTTACGGTCTCATTGCCAACGTCCACCCTTCTCTCTTACCACATATTCCCAACAAAACCCAGATAAATGCAGATAATAATAATAATAATAGTAATAATGAACAATTTTATGAAAATCGCTAATTGTTTTTAGTGCACCTTGTACTATTGGAGGGATTATAATAGGAATAAAATACTTTAGCCTTTATAAATAATACTAGCCGGGTACCCGGCCCTGCCCAGGTTTCTGTGGGTGTAGGGTGGTTTAGTGAAACTCATTCATAAATTTCCCAACACTAAAGTGCATATCTATAAACATAATGGCTACTTCTGTAAACAATGGCTATGTTATGGATAAACTATAAAAAAAAGTTTAAGGTCTGGTGATAAATTATTAAATCTGGCAACCCACTGAATTATCATTGTATGATTGGATTATTTGGCGATTTTAAGCTAAATTATTGCAACCCTACTACATTATTAAGCTACAGTCTGAAAAAAATCGCCAAACCCGGACCCTAAAGTAGGATTTTACCAAAAATAATGCAAGCTAAAAAAAAATAGCAAGCTACAAATAATGTTTGAGTAAATAGGAAATGTTATAAGCTTGGTATATTAAAATAAATATATATTTACAGTATCAATCGCACTGAAATTAACCATTTCCAAATATTGCTCGTTAAATAAGTCCCATTATTAGTTTCTATCCTCGTGACAACATTGGTGAGGTGAAAACATCTTATGTACCTAATTTAGAAATTTTTTTGACTATAAACACTTTCTATTCTCTAACTATTGCCAAAATCAATTTTTTTTTTTTTTTCACCCGTTAGCGATTGTTGGCTCAGATAAATATAAAAATCCTTAGAAGGCAATAAATTCCATACTTACTCCAGAGAAGCCTTGGTTCAAAATTTTCAATATGATTACAATCAATATTGATGCTGCATGGCACCAAATTTTTGCAACAATGGGTTGAAAATTTAATCATTTAATGGGGAAATGAAATAAAATTAACTTTTTTAAACTAAGCTTTTTAGAAATAAATTATAGCTTATCCTGCTCCCTGTTACTGTAGCTATCTACGGTGAAAAAAATGGTTAAAATTGGTCCAGTAGTTTAGAAGATTACCCCGGTCATACGTTTTCAAAAAGTAGTCTTTTATGTATATAGATTACATCACGATTTCAGACATCAATACATTAAAAAATGAATGCTGTTTTTACAGTATGATACAGCTAATTTTACAGTAGGGTCAGGTGGGGTAAAATGGGTCAAAAAAGAGCACTTTTACAATCAGGCTTTGACAGCAAAAAATATATTAATTCAACCAGTGAATAAAGTGCTCAGGATATGCAAATGACTCTTCCTTATGACATTTAAAATGAAATATCTCTGAAAAAACAAAATATTGATTCTGATAAACAAGTTAGAAAATGTGTTGTCAATGACTCTTTTTATCTCATAGGCGTGGGGTAAAACGGGTCACTAGTGGGGTAAAATGAGTCATGCTTCAAAGAATTTAATTTCACGATTTATTGAAAAGTAATTTTGTACTTTTGTTCATTAATGATAAAACAATTAGCATATAAATATTTCTAGAAAATGGTATTGACCTCTTGATTTATTTCAAGGCCAGGAATGTCTAGCCCTGTTTATGAATGAAAAAATTCCAAACATCATCTCCGGAAACAAAAAACTTTTATTGTATTTCAAAATTTCATTGCACGTTATTCTACGTTGTGATGAAGAATGGTGGCATGAAAATGTACTTTTTTGACATTTTCCCCAAAAAACTTAACTTGCTCCCATTTTCCAACTTTTTTAAAGGTTGATATCAATGCACTTTGATTCAGTAATAAATTTATTTTAAAGAAAAGGTTTATTTATTATTTATTTAGTTTTGTGTCTGTGTGTCAATTTAATTAATTTTTATCTCTTTAGACTTTTTCAGTATGCAATCTTTTCAATATTGTCGAGCTTGTTGAAATTTCACAAGTTTCTTTCTGCATGTGTATAGTTTTCTGTTCTGGTATCGTTTAAAGTTCCGTCTTTACTTTTAGTTATTGGTGTAGGAAAGAGTGTGCTTATAATATAAGTTTAAATATGCATAAAAATATAACGCATGCTTGACTCGCCTTGTTCCAACATCGAAGCAACAGCCTCACTTGTTGTTGAGATCTTAGATGCTTGTACCGTTCCTTCAACTGCATTATTTTAATTGAGCTTTGTACTATCTGTTTGCGTTTTGTGCGCCTGGCAGCCACGGACGCTTCCATCTGAAAAAGGGGAGATAGGTTTAGGATGCGCACTTTCCGATGCCTTCAGCTCTTTTTCGCTTACTACTTCCTCGTTGCTTTTCCCCCCTATTTCGAGAAAGTCCGAAGAGACTTGGCGCGTGCGCAGATGCTGCGGAGGTCGCACAAAAAAATTTTAGACAGTAGAATGTTTTTCTATGATTTAGTTTCCCAGGCTTCTTTCTTTGGCGAAAATAAGACACTTTTGCTTAACTCCCTAACAACATTTCTTAAAGAAAGTTCATCGAACAAAAACTGTGCTTTTAATTTTGGCTTTTTGATTTAATTTAATTATTTTGTACTATAAGTTTATCTTATAATATATAAAAATTACGTGTCCTTGTGTTTGTGGCCAATGGACTCCTCAGCTACTGAACTGATTTTAACCAAATTTTACACGCAGTTTCAGTTTGGTCCAACTTAAATGATAGGATAGTTTTGATCTCAATTTAGGACCGCAATATATTTTTTATTGCAAATTATCTATTTAGCTACCAGCTTTTCTGTGTTCTTGGCTAAGCCTTTTTACTAAGCCTTTTTTGACACCTCCATGGCTGAGCGACATAAAGCACACGTTCTGGCAGCTTCTGGAGCGTAGTAAACAAGTAATAATCTTTCTTATAATATATAAAAATTACGTGTCCCTGTGTTTGTGGCCAATGAACTCCTCAGCTACTGAACCGATTTTAACCAAATTTTGCACGCAATTTCAGTTTGGTCCAACTTAAATGATAGGATAGTTTTTATCTCAATTTAGGACAGCAATATATTTTTTATTGCAAATTATCTATTTAGCTACCAGCTTTTCTGTATTCTTGGCTAAAATTCCTTAAACATACCCGGAATGCCACCACATAATCTGCGGTTAAAAATTGGTTCACGCATAGTTCTTCTACGTAATTTAAATCCATCGAGATTATGCAATGGTACGCGTTTAGTTATCAAAAAAATCACCGGGAACATTATTGAGGCAATCATTTTGACTGGCAATTTTTAAGATGAAGTAGTTCTGTTGCCACGTATCCCAATGACACCGTCAGAATCTTCAATACCCTTCAAAAGGCTACAGTTTCCCATTCGTTTAGCTTTCGCCATATCCATTAATAAGTCCAAAGGACAAACAATGTCAATTTACGGTTTAGATTTAGAAAATCCATGTTTTTCCCATGGGCAACTATAGGTCGCTTGCTTCCGTGCGGGAAAACCGTCCAATCTATTTTTGTTTACAAGAGACAGATTAACAAAGAATATTGTGCACCGATTAGTGTTGAGTTAAACTGAAATTAAAAATGCTTATAATTCAAAAAATAACAAATAATATTGGTTAATTATCTACCCTACCTACATTATTAAAAAAAATGTTACATTAAAAAATAAAATGTTACAATAGCAATTAGCAAATTTTTAATTAACTCAATTGTTACAAGCTTGAATATAATATTTCTAAGTACTAAAATGCTACATTTTTTGTTGATTTTTTGTTTCTAGCAATCTTAGGAAATTTTTGTTGGATTGTTTTCATATTTTGACCTCAAATTCATATTTCTATAAAGTTGATCTCTATAACGGTAATAAAGTTTTTCGTTTCTGTTGAAACATTATAGTTTAACCCATACCTTAGCCACAGCAACACGTGGCCGGGTCAGCCAGTATATTTGTATATTAAAAGAATAACAAAGCAATATATTACTTGTTTTAAATTAGTACATACATACACGACTACAAAACATGTGTTAGTGAACAAAAAACATAATTTGCTCTTTAGTATGTGCTAAGCCTAATCGAATACAAAAAAGACCCACTTTACCCCACGCATGTTTTAATACCCTGAAAAATTCATTTTTGCTGTTTTTTCTTCAACATTTTAGGAAGTTATTCCTGAAAATGTGCTTTATGCAGTAGGTTAAAAATTTAATGTGTGTTTTCATTTAATTTTCTTTAAACCAAATGTTTTTGTAGTGAACACAGTCAAGCTTCTTTTAGGAAAAGCACTTAAGCGCTAGTATTTGTAACTTTAGTATTTGTAACTGGAAGTTGCGCCTTATTTTGCATATAAAATGTTGCCTGGTGTCAATAATACATAAAAATGGCAACGCCAAAAGAAAATGTTATTAGCACAATTTTTAATGAATTTTCTAAAGAGCATGACGCATTTTACCTCGTGACCCACTTTCCCCCACCTGACCCTACAAAACTATAAAATTGCTAATTTTACAGTAATAAACAGTAAAATTGCTCATTTAATAGTTTATTATCATGCATTTTGCAGTTTTAAACTGGAACCTCTGCTGCCAATATTATACTGTTGTTTTTACAGAATAATACAGCTAAAGTTCACGGCAATAAACTGTAAAATTGCTAACTTTACAGTATGAACAGTAAAACTGCTGGTTTTACAGTTTATTACTTTGCATTTTACAGTTTTAAATTGGAACTTCGGCTGCCAGTTTTATACTGTAAAAACAACAGTTCAGTTTTTTCGGTGTAATAACTATTTACTATGTCACATTTTCTTTACTTTTTTTCAATAAAAGGAGTTGTAATTGTATATTCATAACTTTATTTGATAATTGCAAGGGTAACCAAGATCTAGCTTTCAAAATATGTCATTATAATCAATTCTCACTCTTTTAGAAAAATACTTAAACCTTGCCATGTCTATTTCAAAACCTATGTATACACTTCTTTATTTCGCGCATAATTCAAAGAAATTCGAAAATAAAGTTAAAACGTGTAAACGAAGAAGCATAAGTTTTTTTTTTAATTAAATAGGATCATTGGAAAAGGAAATGTTCATTTGTTTTAGAGAAACTTTTGTTTTTTCAAAAGATAACAAAATCTGCTTATATTTGTCTTTTTATGTTTATGCATTTTTTAACCACTCGCTATTTTTTACGATATTTGTAATTTGTGTAGTTTTTGCGAGTTCTTGGAGGTAACACGTTATGTGTCAAAGATCAATAAAATAAAAGTCTTATGTTACTTTTTTGTTTTTATTTTTAACTAGTTATTTAATTTTTGACTATTTATCTAGCTTGAAATGGAATTTTATGAGGAAAGTATTCAATTTTACTGCATGAAGAACTATGCTTTGCTGCAAGATCTTGTTCCTTAACATTAACTTATCTAATTTTAAGTAGTTCTTAAGTGATCAGTTTAAGAACGATAATTTGAGATTTAAGAAAATAAATGAATAAATAAATTGAAACGCATTTCAGTTTGCATACATGATAATAAGAGTAGCTAATTAAAATATTTTAGAGTTATTTATTTAAAGAAAAAACAATTTGACGCAAAATTCACTTTTCGATAATTTTCTCTGTTCAACTACAATAAAAAAAAAACTAAAGTGAACTTTTAAAGAGCAATCAATCAGGAGCTATAATTAAGCTTTTCAAGAATGAATAACCAGGGAAATCGAGTTCAAAACTTCGCACTGCATAAATTTGAAGTTATTTATAAATTCTTGTTTTCGCGATCGAGCGTGGAAAGGTGAAGTTTCTTTAATTTATTCAAATCTTGGATTCTTCAGTACCTGAGTGAAATTTGTATATTTTTTCATCAAACGATAATTACAGCTTTAAAATATGAAATCACACAAAAATTGTATTTAATTACTGCAAATAATGTCTCTGGCATTGGCTTTATCTTGATGAAATCAAATTACGGTATCAAGAGATGTTAATTCAAAATTTGAATTAACTACAGTCCAAGTAAATTCAAACCTGTTATTTACTATTTTTTTTTTCATTCTCATTAAACAATTTCTTTAAATGTTACAATTATTCGGAATGCTTCGATTTTAGAAATCAAAGACCCAGGTAGCACAAATAACCTTTAAACGTTTTATTAACGTTTTTAAGCGGTTATTACAACGTTAATAACCATTTTACAACCTTTAAAAAACGAAGTGTGCTACTTGGGGAGTAATTCTTATCCATAGCAAAAGTGTTATCAGTCAGCTATCTCAGCTTAAAGTCAGGTATCTCAGGCGAAAACGCGTTTTATCTTTGTGTTTGTATACTACGTACTGTATCGAATACTGTTTTAGCTGTACAGTACTTTCTCAAAAGATAATAAATTGTCTAACTGGCAAATTAGAATCTTGAAATGCTCCCCAATTGCAGAAACATAATAGTGCGAAGTAAATAATTTGTGACAATTCGAGCTTTCTTCTACGATAATTGTCTCTTTCTCTCTTAAATAAAACGAACTAGAGCCAATTCAAATTCAAAAAATAGTGAAATCCTGTTGCAACGAATATCAATACAGTCAAATATCCGTTTCAACGAAATAAATTTTCAGTCCCTTTTTAGTTTCCATTGCATTGCGTGGATTCCATTGCAATGAAATTCAAATTGAAAAAGAGCAAAATGTGCGGTCCATGTAGTAGTTCGTTGCACGGGATTTCACAGTATCAAATCGAAAAAATATCTACTAATTTTTCGTTAAAAATATTCTGCATTCTGATAAAATTCGCCTGTAGCAAAGTTCTCTGTAAACTCAAAAGTTAGAAAAGTTTAAATTTTTCTATGCAGCCGATGCTGAGTTTTTTAAAATTCGACAAAATTGAATAGAATTTTATTCAAAATAAAATGAAACAGTTTACTGAGTTTCTCTGATCAAGATTTTACAAAAAAAAAAAAAAAAACTGCTTTGTTCGGACTTGAAGATTTCTTTTTCAGTAATTAGGCAAACATAATCAAACGGACTGAACTGATAAACAATTCTTCACTTCATTAACCTACTTTCAACGTGTTTATTTTTGGAAATATTAATTGAACTGACCTCGTTGTTTTTGGATCAGTTTTATTTATTTTTGCTTCAGATTCAATCTGCTTTTATATTTTTATGCCTTTCCACTTTCCGTTCTTTTTCTTCGTTTTTGAATTTATACGTCTGTATAGACAAAATACTAGTGTATAAATTATACTATGGAAGTTTTTTTAGTTTCAGTTATAATTATAAATATGAGGAAAAGACAAATCGAACTGTACGCAAAATGTAAAAAAAAATCCTTAAAACCAAACTCACAAAATTCAAAATTGAAGTTATCAAAAATGCTTTGTACGAACCTTTCGAAATACATTCAGTAAGAGGTCGAATTTAATTATTAAACAACATTTCGGTTATTATTTATTCAAAGTAATAAGTTATTTCGTTTTAATCGACTACTTTTTAAAGTATTAAATTTGGCAACGATTAAAATTTTGGCAGTTCTGTTTATGCCGTCTTTTTTTTAGTTATTATTTATAGATGCTAATTTTCCTAAAAACAACTGTGGCCACACCACCGTGTAGATCCTTAAACCGAAATGTTTCCCGTGAATAGTTCTGTATAGCAGTTAAATATCTCTGAAAGAAATTTCTGCATTTTTTTTTTTCTCTTAAAACTATAATCGCCATAATGTTTTGGAGGGAACTCATACTTTGCAGCAAAATTTTTACTGATTTAAAATGCTGTTTATCTCCCATTGCATACATTTTAACAGCTTTAATTTTCCCCTGCTCAATATCATTAAAAAGTAACAAAACTTTTTTTCGCTGAGCTTTTTATCAATGTATCTCTGAATAATTATTTTAGAAGAACGATTCTGAAAATATAAGAAAAGCAGTCGAAAACTTTGTACAATTAATGAAGTTAAAAATGCAAGACAACGTGTCCAAAAGTACAAATCAAATGTTTAAAAAGAGTTAGAAAACTCTAGCAAATAGCTATTTCGGGGCTATTGTAAATGAAGCCCCATCATCAGTGCTAAAAGATGATGGTTCACTGACACCAGTCAAGTGAACCAGGAATGCGAGCAACGCGAGGGTAAATAAACCGAACAGAAAGAGTAGGTACGCAGAAACTATTACAACATGGGTTAAACACGGCAACTGCGCAACAAAGATTACGTCATAGACGAAAAGTTTTTAAATAAAAGATTTCCAAATATTAAGGAAAGGAGGGGTGCTAGACAGATCATTGACAACTAAATCAGAATTTTTCCAGATATAATAGGATTCCCAAAAACCTAAATCAAAAATCGAAGAATAACTATGGATTATTTTTGCA
>JAXGGA010013262.1:0-35862 GCA_038373865.1 Uloborus plumipes | reverse complement strand
ACATATGCACGTGCTGACAGGTCAAAAAAACTACTGAACATTCATTCGGGGGTGAGCAAAATCAAAATTTAGACCTAAATTTGAGTGAATTTTTTTTCGCGATCACAATACTTCCTTTACTACGTAAAAGGAAGTAAAAAGGGAAACAGGTTCATCAAAGAACAGTTTTAGATGAATATTTTGAACAAGTGCAGGAGCCTCATTCAAAATTAATTCTGCATGTTACGGTGCAATCTGGTGAAAGCAACATTATTTGCTCCAAAATGCTAACATTCCTGAATGATCAAGATATTTTTTGTGACAGTTTAATTGTTGTATGCCTTGATGGAGCAAACAAAGGACACGTATACCGCTATCAATCGATACCACCTCTGCCACCATATCTTCCCCATAACTCACACAGCCCCGTCTCCAAATAAGGGAGGTCAATATGCCGAACC
Source organism: Uloborus plumipes (assembly GCA_038373865.1). NCBI lineage: Eukaryota > Metazoa > Arthropoda > Arachnida > Araneae > Uloboridae > Uloborus > Uloborus plumipes. The sequence goes on along the minus strand of JAXGGA010013262.1, from coordinate 35,422 downwards.
CTGTATTTTGAGCCATGTGGATTCAAATTCACAACTTACGCATTAGTCGCACGATACTGTATAACCAATTGAACCGGCCTCCATTTTAGGGTAACATGCATTAAAGCAATGCGTAATAAAACGCAAAATAAATACTGTTCTTCAAACAAAGCGGACAAAATGGGAATTGTTTGCTTTTTTTTCGTCGAATTAAGCAGGGTAGAAATCTTAAAAATAATACTTTACGTTTAAGTTTTTAACCGACTTCAACAAAGGAGGAGGTTATCAATTCAAAGCGTATGTTTTTTTTTTTGGTTTGTTTGCACATATCATCTGATCTACTGAACCGATTTGGACGATTCTATTTTTAATCGATAGGATATGGTGTAACTTAGGTACCATGTACTCATCTATATACATAAAAGACTACTTTTGAAAACGTATGTCCGGGGTAATCTTACAAACTACTGAACCGATTTTAACCATTTTTTCACCGTAGATAGCTACAGTAACAGGGAGCAGGATAAGCTATAATTTATTTCTAAAAAGCTTAGTTTAAAAAAGTTATTATGGAAAACAGTTAATTTTATGTCATTTCCCCATTGAATGATTAAATTTTCAACCCATTGTTGCAAATTTGTTGCCATGCAGCAACAATATTAATGGTGATCATAATGAAAATGTGAACCAAGGCTTCTCTGGAGTAAGTATGAAATTTATTGCTTTATTAGGATTTTTAGATTCATCTGTGCCAATAATCGCGAACGGGACTAAATAAAAAGATAATTGATTTTGGCAACAGTTAAAGAACAGAAAATGTTTATAGTCAAAAAATTTCTAAGTTAGGTACATAAGATGTTTTCACGAATGTAGTCACAAGGATATAAACTAATGATGGGACTTATTTTACGTGTGATGTTAGGAAATACTTGACTCCAATGCGATTGATTTTACAGGGTGCGATAAAGAAACTTGCTGATTTTAATTAGATGCTAATTAGCAAGGAGGGGTCAGAAAGGAGTGGGAAGAGTCTCATTTTAAAGAGAGGGTCCTGAAGTTTTGTTATCTCATAGTTTAGTTGTCGCCATGCGTTGGACAAAGGAGCAACGAGCGTTCGCCGCCGAATCTTACTTTTCAAATAATCTTTCGGTGGTCGCCACTCAACGTGCCTTCTGAACTCGGTTCAAAATTCAGCCCGTTTTTCCCATTCCTGGCTGAGAATCGACTGTTTTGTGGGTGAAAACATTCAGGGAAAGTGAGAGTGTGGCAAACAGAGGCCCAGGAGGTCAACGGATTTCCAGAACCCTAGAAAACGTCGAAAAAGTGAGGGAGTCGTTTTTGCGCTCTCCCAGGCGTTCGGCGCGTAAACACGCTGCTGATGCTTTGGGGATTTTTGATTGGACACTGAGACGAATTCTTCACAACGAACTCCAGTTTCATCCCTACAAACTTGCTGTGGTTCACCAGTTGAGTGATAACGTCTCCTTGAAAGGTGACGTACCGTGGCCGGCCCGCTCTTCCGATTTGACACTCTGTGACTATTTTTAATGGGGGTATCTCAAATCGATCGTTTACAACGACAAGCCCCGAACCCTGCAACGCCTGGAGAACAACATCCGGCTTGCTATCACCAACATCCCATCAGTCGATATGCTCGAAAGAGTGCAACAAATCTAGGGTACATGAGTGCATCATTAACAGGGGCCGTCATTCTTCCCGATGTAGTTTTTAAATCTAACTAATATAAAAATTCAGAGTGGGTACCATATCTTATAAAAAGTAGTAAACTGATACATGATGTACTTTTCCCTTAGTTGACTTTTCAAGTCTGCAAGTTTCTCCGCCGCACCCTGTACCAAGCTTATAACATTTCTGATTTACCTAAACATTATTTGTAGCTTGCATTTGTATTTAAGGTGTGTAATGCTGTTTTTTAGTTCGTCCAGTCAGAAAAAATTGCCATTGTTTACAGAAATAGCCATTGTGTGTATAGATATGCACTTTAATGTTGAAAAATTCATGAACGAGTGTCACTAAAACACCATACCCGGACGAAACCCGGGCAGGGCCGGGTACCCGGCTAGTATGACGGTATTTGTTTACTAGAAAAAAAGTTATTAAGGAAAACAGTAAATTTCATGTCATTTCCCCATTAAATGATTAATTTTTCAATCCATTGTTGCAAAAATTTTGTTGCCTCGCAACAGCAATATTAACAGTAATCATGATAAAAATTTTGAACCAAGGCTTCTCTGGAGTAAGTATGAAATATTAATAAGTAGTCGAATTTAAAGCGATTTGTCCTAAGGCCCCTATATATACGACCCGGCGCATGAAGATTAAGTTTCACCACTTTGGATCCAGCGCGTGTTTGTGTGTTGTCTTTTCTGGCCAGTAATCGCGTTTTGGTAATTTTTCACTGTGAGCAATTATTAGCGGTACGTGGATTTGGCAAAGCTTAGCAATGTGCCGAAACTTTTTTCTGGTAACCCTACTCCTCAACAATGAAAATTTGAAAGTAAAAGTTAAGGAATTGGATCCAAAGTGGTGAAACTTAATCTTGATGCGTCGGCCTGTCTATATAGCGGCTCTAATTTGTCCTAAATGATTAAATATGAAATTCATTGGTACAAAAGTGGTTGATATGAAACTAATAATAATGACTAGTTGGGAAAGTGAAGCAGCGCACCTCAAAATTACCAGCCTGGATGGCATACATGATACGACACCAACCAACAACAGTTTATCTTTTGCAGTGTGGACTTGCCGGATTTCCAAACTGTTCAACCGGGGCATAGGAATCCCACCCCCCTCCAGCATTGCAGGTATTCAAGGATACATACCCTTGTCTGGTTTCTAGAGCGTTTTAGTTCATTAGTTCCTTCTGAATGCTATGGATAAATGGTTAGCAAATATGAACCTAAACTAAGCCGAAATAACAAATGACTAGGTGACCCGTGCGGAATTCCGCAGAAAAAAAAAAAAAAAACCTTTAAACTTAAAATTTAATACGACAATTTTTATTGGCTTCATTTGCACAACATCGCCATCTACTGCCGTCGTTCTGACAACTTTTCAAAAATATCAAAGACACGTTCACTTTTACAACTACTACAAAAGTGATACCCTATATTAAAATCAAATACCCAAGGCTACTACTAAACTAAATACTAACGTTATCGCAAAACTACCATAGTACACTGCTCGACATTGAAAATGCAACACTAAGGCAGGGATTCAAGTGAAACAGCACTGCGATCGCTTCGAATTGCAATCGCTACTGGAAGTGAATTACATTATCATCAGCTTAACTTGGCATGACGTCACTACGGGTGGAGCCAATAAGAGCTAACAAGCACTCAGCGATCTCCTCTTATTCGCTAAGTAGGCTGTGACGTTTTATCTAGCTCGTTTTTCATAGGCAAACGTCTCGCTGACGTCACGATGTTTTTATCAAGAAACGTTCTAATATAATTCATTTCCAGTAGCGATTGTAATGTGCGATCGACTGTTTCACTTGAATCCCTGCCTAAGAAGGAGTGGTCAGAAATTCATGCGAATTTTACCGTAGACGCACGTCACTGAGTTATGCAAATGATATGAAATGCGCAGCTCTCCGACGCACGTGAAGTAAGATATAAGAGAATGAAGTTGAAAAGTGGGCTATGCTCATGTTGGTTTTTCTGCCAGACTAATTATCGGAGAAATTTGGTTTTTGTCTCGAAGGATACGTGTGATAGGAGGAAATGCCACGCCGTCCTCAACGAAGACACTTCCAGCATATAGACGACTTTACAAGGGGTATGGTGATCGGACTGAGAAGGGGAGATTGGTCCATACGTCAAATTGCAGCTGATACCCACATGGATGCAAGCACTGTGCATCGGCTGTGTCGGAGATGGTTGGAAAGAGGAAATGTAGCCACATTGAGGGGCGCAGGTGCAGCCAGAGTGACGTCAGACCGCTTGGATCGACGGATTCACCGACAAGCTGTGGCGGACCCGCAAGTCACTTGTACGTCGATTCTGCAGCACGTGCAAGATACCCTGGATGTTCCTGTGTCGACCAGAACCATTTCCCGTCTACTGGTTGCACGTGGCCTGCAATCACGGCGCCCGCTAAGAAGACTGCCATTGACCTCACAGCACAGACTCCAACGTTTGGAATGGTGCCGGACCAGAGCGACGTGGATGGCAGAATGGCAAACCGTAGTGTTCTCAGATGAATCCCGCTTCTGTTTGTCCAGCGATTGTCATCGCATACGTGTGTGGCGTCGACGCGGAGAAAGACCGAATCCGGCAGTAACTGTGGAACGCCCCACAGCGCGACAACGTGGCATAATGGTTTGGGGCGCTATTGCATACAATTTCGTATCACCTCTAGTTCGTATTCGGGGCAATATGACGGCCCAACGATATGTAGATAATGTACTGCGGCCGGTGGCAATCCCCTACCTTCAGGGTCTGCCAAATGCAATTTTTCAACAGGATAACGCCCGGCCTCACAGTGCTCGAATCAGCCAACATGCTCTACGAGGTGTACAGATGCTTTCCTGGCCACCATACTCTCCTGACTTGTCACCAATCGAACATGTGTGGGACGTGATTGGACGCCGTTTGCAGAACCTGTCACTGCCTCGTTCAGAGGACGAACTGTGGCAAATGGTTGAAAGGGAATGGATTGCCATCCCTCAGGACACCATCCGCAGGCTTATTGACTCCATGCCTAGACGTGTTTCTTCGTGCATCGCTGTCCGCGGTGGTCCTACTTCTTATTGAGCCGACGCCGTCCTAGCTCTAAATTTTGCTTATTTATTTTGAAATAAATATCACTTATTGTTCCATGCTGTCTCTGTCTTCATACCAAATTTCATCAATTTCTGACCACTCCTTCTTGGTGTTGCATTTTCAATGTCGAGCAGTGTAAACAATAAAAGTTACAATTAAGGTTTACCGAGCTAAGCCTTGGCTTGAAATGTCGCATTTAAAATTGATTTGAACAACAATGGTAACGATTTAACGTTTGAGCAAAAAATTTAACTTTTTCAAACTTCAATCGCTTATAAGTCGCTTAAACGTGGATTTTCGAGATTCTCGTTACGCGGCGTTAGCGGAGAAACGTTCTAAAGAACGCATTTTTTAAAGAACGCAACTTCACTCGGCAAGTGATCTAAAAAGTAAAAAATACACTGGCGGAAAAAAAAATCCCAACACCAAGAAAAAATTGCCGTAGCGTAATGAAATTTTGGTAATGCAATTGTCTAGTTAATATGTTTAATTGATTAAATGTACAAGATCACTGGCTAATTTAAGCTCAAGAAAATGCTGTGCAAATGTGAAATTATGTTAATTTAATAGAGGGTGTAACCTCCAGAATTTTGAAGGCAAGCCTGCAAGCGTGCATGCATTATGTCATACAGGTGCCGAATGTCACTTTGTGGTATGAAGTTCCATGCTTATTGCACTTGCTGTGTCAATGCTAGGACCGTCATTGCTGACTGTGGATGATGCTCGAGGTGCCATCCCATGATGTCCCATACGTTATCAATTGGAGACAGACTTGGTGATTTTGCAGGTCATGGTAACATGTCAGCACTCTGTAGAGCACATTGCGTTACAGCAGCGATGTGAGGGCAAGCGTTATCCGGTTGGAAAACGCCCTCTTGAATGCTACTCATGAAGGGCTCTACTACTGGTTAATTTAACAGACTGACGACAAATTTTCAGTCAGTGAGTTTGGGATAACCACAAGAATGCCCCTGCTGTCGTAGGAAATTGCTCCAGAGACCATAACTCCAGGTGTGAGTCCCGTGTGTCTTGGCCGTAGACCGCTTGGATGCAGGCGGTCCCCTGGCCTCCTTCTGACCAATATACAGCCACCACTGGCACTAATTCAGAATCTGTTTTCATCAAAAATTACAACAGATCTCCACTCCGACCTCCAGTGAGCTCTGTCGTGCCACCACTGCCGTCGGAAAAGGCAATGGTTTGCAGTCAATGGAATACCGGCTACAGGCTGCCTGGCTCGGAGCTGTCCTTGAAGTAAATAGTTTCTTACCGTTCCTTGGGTCACGACGGTACTAACTGCAGCTCGAATGTCAGCCGCAGATGCAGTACGATGCGCCACAGCCGTACGCAAGATTCGGCGATCTTCCTTCTCAGTCGTGCCACGTGGCAGCTTGGAACTCGATCTTCTTGAGGTAGAACCATCCCTTGCCCAAAGCTTCCAATAATCATGCATGGTGGAAACATTCCCACCCAAGTCTTTCTGCAATATCGCGAAATCAAAATCCACCTTCTCGTAGCCAATTTGCACGACCTCGTTTAAACTCGGTGAGCTGTTGATAATGGCTTCTTCGTCTTCTTAAAAGGTATTCCTGGCTAACATGAACGCAATTCGTCCAATTTCACGGAAAAATAATACACACGAACTTCACAACACGCTTTTAAAACAAGCCTTATTTGCATGTTCTGAGTGACGCCAGCTGCGCCACACTTATGCGCGGAACACGAAATTTCAATCGATGTCATCTTTCAGTTGTATAAACACGCCTACCAATTTTCGTTTATCTAACACAAGTCTTTCTTGGTGTTGGGATTTTTTTTCCGCCAGTGTAATTTTATTCTTTGAACACCATCGACACTACATTTAAACATAAGTTTTGAAGTCGGTGCAAAAACACTATATAGAATCATACGAAACTATAATTTAACTATATATATATAAATTGCAATGAATCCAGGTTCTTTAATCGCATTCGCATACACTACATTGACAACCACATATTTATGCAACGGTACAAATATTCAGCTCTTAATTTTCAATGGTTTCTCTGAAAAATGTTGGCAAAATGTAGATAAACATCATTTCACCTATAGTTTTTGCACCGACTTCAAAACTTATGTTTAAATGTAGTGTCGATGGTGTTCAAAGAATAAAATTATTTTTTACTTTTTAGAGCACTTGCCGAGTGAAGTTCCGAAGTCGGTTCAATTTTTTTTTTCCAAAAATATTTTATTTTATTCTTTTTAGTGTAAATGTCCATATGAAATAAGGTAATGTTTCCATTACAAAACTTCACCTAATTTGCTTAAGCAAATGCTTTATAAAATAAACTATGTAAGGAAAAAAAAGAAAGAAAGTATCAACCCGTCTAAAATTTTAAACGATTGACACTAAAAAATAATCCTTGTTATTCTCTGGTATTTATTTGTGTACTAGTTTAATCAAACGCTAAATATTAACGGCTTTTCAACTAATTTATATTTCAAAACAACACTAGATGCTGGCGGTTCATAAAATTTTACGACGTATTACGTACGTGGCACGCTAATGAGTTTCATGTTTGCTTCAGTTAAGCCTTCATTCAAAATTTTCATTATCATTATAATACTGTTTCATATCAATCACGTTTTGTAACAATGTATTTCATATTTAAGCATTGGACAAGTGAAGCCGCTACTAGCGACGCTTCGAATTGCAAGTACTGAGTGATTACATTTGCATCAGGCTGTATTGGCAGTGACTTCATAGGTTGACCAATAAGGTACGAGTACTCAGCGTTCTCTTAATTCTTCAATAGCTGTGACGTTTTATTAGCTCGTTTATTCATGGCAAAGCTCACGCAATGACGCCACGATGTTTTGTATCAAGAACGTTCGAATGAAATCATTTCAAGTAGCGATTGTAATTTGCGATCAGCGTGTCTTAACTTGAATGCCTTGCCTTAATCATTTAGGACAAATCGCTTTAAATTTGAGCAAAAATTTGGAGATTTTCCTCACTTTCTTCAGAATTCCTTTATCAAAACTTATGTAAATTAAGACTAATAAAACCTGAAATATTACGAATCAATTAGTACCTGGTACGACTTTCAGTTCGTTGGAGTTAAGGAGAAAAAAGCAGGACATAGAAAGATACTCGGTTTAAAATTTTCAAAAAGACCATAGAAATGAATTTCATTATGCAATCCAGAGAAGCCTGGCGTTCAAAATGGTCATTATTACGATTACTGTGATCCCAATTTCTTTTTCGAAAGATTTCTGCAGGTTCCCGTTATCGAACCCGGACCACGAGAGGATGGGACCAATCGGAAAGAAAGACCTTTCTAACAAAAAAAGAATTTTTGAAATCGGTCCAGGCATCTTCGAGTAATCTTGTAACATACAGAAAAAAAAATTTCTCCGACGAATTGTATAACCTCCTCCTTTGTTGAAGTCGGTTAAAAAGTAGTTTCGATGGTGTTCAAAGAAAAAAATATTTTTTACTTTTTAGAGCAATTTCCAACTGAAGTCGGTTCTATTTTTTTCAAAATTATTTTATTAAATGTGTAATTGTTTTTTTTAAAGAAATATACAATTTAATGTACTGTAATGCAAGAAATCCAACAAGTTGCCTGACAGATGTAGTTTGCGATGATTAGTTTTGAAATCCAATTGCTCAAAAGAGGTGACATAAGAGGATAATTATAACATTTCGAACATTGCTATGCAACTTACAAAACAATGTATTAGGATGGTTTATCAGTTTTAACAAGTGTAAAATTGAATAACAGGGTACTAATAATTTAAGAATATACAGTTGTTTTTTTCCTACTTGAGTTTTTCAACCTTTATAAAAGGAGAAACGAAAAACCTTATTAAATAACAAAATACAGGACTAAGATTAAATCCCATGTTTTTTTAGTTTTCAAAGCATTTTTTACTCTCTCTCATTCAAACATTTCCTTACTTTGTAAAAAAAAATATATGTGTATGCATAAAAATTTATGTAGTTGAATTGTAGTTGCGTATGATTCTATACATTGTTTTTGTGCCGACTTCAAAACTTATGTTTAAAAGTAGTTTCGATGGTGTTAAAAGAAAAAAATTATTTTTTACTTTTGTCGGTTCTATTTTTTTCCAAAATTATTTTATATAAATTACAATAGAAGTTATAGATTTCTAAAAAAAAAAAAAAAAAAAACCTTTGATAAATAATATTGAACAACTATTTCCCTCTAACTTTGTCATTATAATTATTATTATTGATATTTTCTGTATGCATTTGCACATGCTCAAATTGCAATGTGAGAATATTTGCACTACAGAAATTTATTCACAATTTCATGGTTTTCAATTCTGCTGATTTCTGGTCTCAATTTCCGCCATCATAGAGCTTCAACATATGTCACAAGTTTAGACAAATTGCGTGCAAAACTTTCTAGAAAATACAGCAGCATGAATTACCTACGACACTTCAGATGTCCAATGTCCATTATTAGTGAAAACATTCGAGTTTTTTTAAGAACACGCCAATTCCCCTGGGATATCGTTGAGTAGTTTGAATGCATTTGTTAAAACCATTTAGGAATACTTACAATATTTGGGATTTTTCTTTTACCAAGTTTGTGGCAAGTCCTTTAAATTTCCCTGGATTAACTTCGTAAATTTAGAGCATTGAACAAACAATTTTTTAGCACGTTTTGGTAAGTTCTTTAAAACTATACCCAAGCTCTACTTCTTAAGGATGCATTGAACGAAAGTTCTATGTAAAAGCTGCTTAAATATGTACATGAACAAAAATAATAAATAATAATAAAAATATTATTCGCCCCCCGCCCCTTTGAGGGGTTTAGCGTACTTAAAGTGAGTTTCTTCCATTTTTACTTCCTTTTACGTAGTAAAGGAAGTATTGTGATCGCGAAAAAAAAAATCACTCAAATTTGAGTCTAAATTTTGATTTTGCTCACCCCCGAATGAATGTTCAGTAGTTTTTTCGACCTGTCAGCACGTGCATATGTACCTACCAACATATAAGCAGCCGAAAAATTCTTTTCAACCACCCCCGAGTTAATTACGACGAGTTTTCTCGTGACGTCTGTATGTACGTATGTGCGGATGTATGTGCGGATGTATGTGCGTATGTGGCCCGCATAACTCAAAAACTATGTACCGTAGAAACTTCTAGCTTGGTATGTAGGCTCTGAGGATGGTCTAGTTGTGCACTTCCCCTTGTGGTTGCATTTGAATGTTCCCAAGGGGATGTTTTACCCCTTTTTTGGGGTAAATCAGTGTTAATTTCAATGCAGACTCAAGTGATATGAATTGGCGCGACCACTTGGCGGTATGTCGCCAAGCTTTTGGTCGCCAAGTGTTTGGCGACATATCGCCAAGTTGGCGACAAATTAGGCGAAATTTTTTTTTTTTTGAATTTGGGTTCAATATGGCGCAATTGGCGATATTTTGCGAAAAATTCAATGAATGATATTAAAATCAGCAATATTTAGAAAATTAACCATTGTAAAATATTTTTTGCATTGTTTCGTGGCAGATTAGGGGAGTAAATATTTGAATTGTTACCTTGCTCACTCCAAGCACTTTTTTAACACTTAAGGCAACTACTAAGAAATTTACACGTAAAAGGAAGTAGTGTGGGGTCCATACCAGATTTTTTCTCTTAATATATTCCTACCAAAGAATAAGTATAATTTTTTAAAGATTTTTTGAAAAAAAAAAAGAACTATATTTTTTTTTTTTTTTTGAAATTTGTGATTGGAAAATGTCAGGTTTATGGAGAATCACCCATGTGCGTGGAGCTAAAACGGACTTCCACCTTAATGGTGTTCGTAAAAGTCGAATCTGTACTAATTCTGCCTTAAATCGAGTTGATTAATCTATTCGGTTCGAGTTCTTGAATGGCGAACGGAACAACATTAAAACTTAAATAATCATGTCTTAATTAAAAGGGGTATTAGCTGCTGCCCAACGCTTAGGTAAATAAAAATTATAATTAAAATAAAGGCTCCACATCAGGAAATAAAAGTTCAGTTTTCCGCAAATTTTCTTTTTTTTTTTTTTTTGGTATATGTGAGTAAATCGAAGCTTAAAAATTATTAATACCGTTTTAAACCTTTTTTTTTTTTTGTGAAAAATCAGAGTATTGAATTTTCTTTTCTTTTTTTTGGGGGGGGGGGGAGGGGGGAGGTATACCACCCTAGTTTATATTTTTGGTACACATGTACATGATTTTGAACTTTGAACCTCTGTTGCCTTTTAGAATTATGTTAACGGGTTACGTAATGTACTTTTCCCCTCCGAATTAGTAAAATGACTCTTAATTGGGGGGGGGGGGACTCTTTGGAAAGAGGGGGTGGAGGAGGAAAACTGAGGTCATATTTGGAAATAGGGGGTCATTTGACATAAGAATCAGCCACAATTTTGTTTTTTTTTTGGCTGAAGACCTGCTTTAAAACTCGAGTGCAAAGTACGATTTTTAAAGCATTATTTTATTTTTTTTTAAAAATTTTACAGCGTGAAAATTTTTTCTGACCCAGGAGCCATAGGAGCGGATCCTATACTCTGGTTCTGCACCGAAAAAAATGTTTTAAAGGTCTTTTTAAAGAAACTAGAATAAAAAGATCGTTTTTGGTGATTTTTCAAATATTTTGGGGGGCCACGCCCCCCCAAAATCCCCGATTTTTTCTCGGTGCTCATGATTTTAAACTTTGAGTCTCTCTTGACATCCAAAAAAATTTATTGGTGAATATAAGGCTCCTTTCCCCTCCAAAAAAAATATTATAGCCCTGAAACTAAGGAAAAATGAAAAAAAAAGGGGGGCGTTTTAAAAAAAATTGGGACGTGATGGGGGAAAACGGGGGTCATATTCGGATTCAGGGGGTCATTTTACATAAGAATCAGCCTTCAAAATACCAGAAGCATTTTCAAGGTTTTTTTTTGTCGAACAGTGTTATTAATACCGTTAGTATTATAATCGATATAGATATTTATGTCTGCGGTAGTATTTTTAATACATTTATTAAAAATCTACAATTCCATAACTTTAGTGGAGGATTTAACAAATATTGGAGAATAAATTAAATCATGTCATAGGAGGAAAATCGAAACATTTGTAATCGGAAATTTGAGCAACTATTTAGTGAGAAACAGGTTGTTTTCCCTACTCTAAAACTGCGCTGGCAGAGAAAAGACATTTACAGAAATTACCATGCGCGTTGAAGTTCAAAATTCTTTGGACACTATTCTTGCTGGTTCTTTATAATCACTGTCCCCCCCCCCCGCTTTTTTGAAGAGGGCTCCTTATTTTTTTTCTTCAGTTTAACACTTTCATATTGTTTTTATTTGAAGGGGATGTGAACATTACATTAACCGTAGTTAACATTCTTCCGTGGGTGAGAGTAGTGAAAAACTCAAAAATATGAACACGTGTAACAATTAGGAAGACGCATGGGACATCTCCCCTAAAATAGTTAAAAAATTACCACAAAAGGTCTTTTTTTTGGATTAGAAAAAAAAAAGAAAAAACTTTTTAAACTGAAAAGTTACTCTTTTCAGGTTGCTATATCTTTCTCTGAAAAATATAACAGCTGACGTTTTTTTTTTTTTTGTTTACAGCGCCGAATCGGTTGTTGCAAAGCATTATCAGATTAAATTGAAACTTTTACACTGAACGGCGCGCATGCCCATTAAGAAATAACCCTACTAAATCAACACCACTTTACAAGAATGAAAGTACTTGGGGTGCACGCGTGACCAACGCTAAAGCCCTGGATGAGAATCAAATATTGACGATCCGAAATGACCTCACGCAGAGAACAGAAGAGAGAATTCTGCGCCATTGGGGGGCGGGTGAACATCGTGTAGTAAATTACCGCCAGAAAACTCACGTAGCCTAAAGATGGAAGGAAACTCTTGGTTTGTTACTCCATCCAGCTAAGCAATCAGCACGTAATAGTACATTGTTAACGGAATTTATTGGGTCACTGGTAACGGCTGATTCTCTGTGCTAAGAAGATTGGGTTTCAACATCGATGTTACTATTAAAAAAAAAAAAAACTTTTGACAGGCTGTGTTTTTGCATGTTTGTCAATACGTATTTGAATTTTATCTAGAAAGATCATTTGTGATTAGCAGAATGCGCTAAATATCACGTTAACCATATATTTACAGACGGTACTTCAAAGTACCACCAGATTCTGTATTGAGTAGCATACAGTATGATATTAAAATGCCCTCGATACTTATACATACAAAATCTGTACAGTTTCCTTTATCCACACTAAATGGCACTATGTATTCCACTTAGTGGTATTTGCTCTTGGCAGAATTTTTTAGAGTGTTATCTCTATTTAGCAATGTTATTTAATGAGCTCATTACCTGTGTTTAAATTTATTTCTATGCATTCTCATTTGTTGAGTTCGTATCGAAATAGTTTCCATAACACCTCAATTTCGATGTACCGAACTTTTTAATTTTTTAAAGTCCTTGATATATTTTGAACCCTTGTGCACCGATGATCCTTAAAAGTACCATTTAATTTAATCGTCATTTATTAAAGATAAGGTAAAAGTTACAACAATTAGTACCGCCTAGCTTTTTAAATTTTTTCTTAAGTAGTAATAAAAAAGTACTTGAAGTAGAACTTCTACTCAACTGGTAATGTTGTAAATGAAGCGTTTAAGCAAAATAACGTTTTAAGGATAAAGCACTTTTTTAGGGTCTCAGCAGACACGTTGTCGGCTCAAAAGGATGCAGATCTTTATTGTTAAAAATGAATGCATGTAACTATGTATGTCCTTTATAGATTCAAAAACTACCCGTCGGATTCGCTAAAAATTTCAGAAGGTGTTTATGTCCTCACTAGGAGTATCAAGAGACTAAAAAAAACTTGACAAGTAGTCCTTTTTTTATTCCAATTTCAGTTGAAACTTCCACATAAAATCTCTAATTTTTTAAAGGCTTTCCTCCATTCAAATAATCATTTACTGCTGCATCTCAACTTTCCCTCAATAACTAATTTTGCGTTTGATATTGTGTTTGTTTCGCGTGGTTTTTCGAGGCTTCTCTCAATTCAAATATTTAAGAAAAGTTTCTTTCGTGAGTATTCACCCTTGAATAATTAATATATATATTTGTTTTTATTTTTTCAAAAGGAACGTAATTTTTTAGAAAATCATCACAGAAAAATAACACATTTAAGTTTGTTTCACGTTGTCTTTCACGCCGATTTAACTGACCACGTTGTCACAAAACATACTTTCTTGGATTTCACAAGTCGCATCTCAACCCGCGCGACGCCGGCCTCTATATCCACAAGTTTAGTAACAAAGTTTATCGAGGAGCGAGGTGACGCAGAGTTGGTGAGGATCAAAAAAATAGTTGAAAGAGCGAAGAACGGAACTTTACGGTTCATCCTGTTTTCCCCTTCACGATTTCTAAAAACCGATAAGTTAAGTCTGTGCTGAAGGGGAGTTGGTACTCAACAGGCTTCAAACAATAAAAACATTCAATTTTTTAGGTTCAAAATATTTAAATCAACAGCTTTAAAATGGCACCTAATTGACTTTTTTGTGTAAATTATATGTAACTCAATCTCAAGAAACGCCGTTATATGAAACTGCAGCTTTGCATTCTATTTCTGAAGGAAAAAAAAAAAAACAGTATCAAATGAATTCCGCTGATTGAAACCCAATGAGACTTCCACAGGTTTTTGAACAAAAGAAGAGGCAATGCCAAGCAAAAGAGCAAAAAAAAAAAGCAACACTTAGTTTTCAAACAAGCAAAATCCCATCAAAAATATAAAATGTGCAAAAATGCAAGTCTCGCTGCCCCCCGTAGAAAGATGTGAGATCTCATGCAAAAACAAGTTATTTGTTCTATTTAGTATCTTGGGCAGCACATATTTAACAGTTTTGTCGTGAGTTGTTCCCTATTAATTTAAATCGCAACATTTATAGCAACCGCATTAATATTGGACATCTTTATTTTAATAATAAATATAATGACTGAAATTTAAATCAACACTTTTACCACTAAAAAGGACAGCAACAAACAGTTCACGGCTCTATAAGTCTTATTTCCATATTTTCAAACCCATAAATTTTATTCTCATATATATTTGCCTCCACATCTCTTTTAAAAATATTTTATTCTTCACTTTTCCCCATGAATGATAATAATAGTTAAAAAAAGATAAGAATTTACCCCCTTTTTTAAAGTACAATTTTACCGAAAAAAGTAAAAAATAATGTTTCAACAGAAGTTTTCTTAGAAAATACATTAATCCTTATTTATGTGCTGAAGTTTTCAAAAAAAAAAGAACTAATCTGTTCATTTTGAAATATGTAAATTATCTTAACTATTTAACTTTTCCTCAAATTTTCCTATTCATATTATATGTTTTCTATTGATAAGAAGTTTATATGCTTAACCAATTTCACCTCTACTTTTTTCAACTTTATGGACTTTTTAGCAATTATACAATTATGATCGTAAAAAAACTTATGATTTCGCCTATGCTTTTCCTACATTCCTTATGCTCCGTGCAAATGCTCAATATGGTTTCATAAAACAAAATTTACGTAGGTATAAAATTCGAAGCCCTACAAGATTGTTGCAATGAAATAACCTTAAAGCTTTCTAGAATGAGTTTCTAAATATATTTTTTTATTTTATTTTATTTAACTGCTATACCAACATATAAAATAAATGTAAATGCATCGAAAGACTAAAAATACCTTTCGTCCTGAATTCTAAATTCACTGCATTATCCGTTTCTAGAATCCTCTACTTGTTTTTCCAAGTGAAGCAGCTATAAGTGAAATTTAAAAGTAACTCTTATGGAAGGCTGCCAGACTTCTTATAAATTGCTTCGCATTTATTTATTTAGCTTCATAAGTGAAAGTTTGAATATTTTCATTTTTTAGGCTGAAGAATATAGAAGCTTCTGAATGTTCAAACGAAATCGATTAGGTTGGTTATTTATTCATTTTGGAAACGCAAAAGCAAAAAGTGAGTAGGAAATAAAAAATAACAATAAATTAAGAAATGCCCAAAAATAAGTTGATAGAAAATCGTTCGAATAATAAACTTAAAATTTACAGTACGAGATGCCACAAGTTTGAAAATTGTTTTAAAAATTAAAAAGGTCGACTTGGAAGGGGAGGGGGTGGTAAAAATGTAGCGGAATAAATAAATAAATACGTAAATAAATAAAAGGAAAAAAAAAACTTCTAAAGCATATCTGTCATTAAGGATTATTAAAAAAGATTGAGTAATGAAAAACTTTTCTTCGAGTAGTAACAATTAGTACATAAATAAAAGGCTGATATAATTAAGTCATAATAGTTTTGATAAATTATAATAAAAATAAATATGAATCACAATTTCTATTTAAAATTATATATAAAAATTAACAAATGTTTTCCCATTCAAAGACTATTTCTGTGAGCTCGGATATCAGTAAATAGTATGAAGAAAAATAAGTATATAGGATTTCTTGATTATAACACTCAAGAATTGCAGTTAATCCTAATATCGTTATATTTAGGTTCCTTATAAATCAGTCAAATTATAAATCAAATCTATCAGATACAGCACGTTCATTAAATCAGTATTCTACGAGTAATATTTCTGGCTTATGTAAATTAATATTATGATAAAAATTTGCGCAATTTAACCATATAGGCAATCTTTTGATAGTTGCTTTCCTTAGATGCCACGAAGGATAACTGATTGTTTCAACAAAGTAGATATGGATTCGGGTACTTCTACAACTTTCAAATGTTCTCATCCGCTAATTTGTACATAATTTTTGTATTCTAGTTTAGTAAATTCTACTTAAATTATTCAAAGAAGGACCACAAATTTGATACTAAAAAATATTTTCGGAAAAAAATAGAACCGACTTCAGTTGGAAATTGCTCTAAAAAGTAAAAAATATTTTTTTTTTCTTTGAACACCATCGAAACTACTTTTAAACATAAGTTTTGAAGTCGGCGCAAAAACAATGTATAGAATCATAACCAACTACAATTCAACTATGAATATAAATTTTAATGGATCCAGGTTCTTTAAGAGCATTCGCATACATTTCATTGATTACCAACCATTCGTGTAATGTTACATTCTGCTTTTAAATTTCAATGGTTTCTCTGAAAAATGCTGGCAAAATATCATTTTACCTATCGTTTTTGCGCCGACTTCAAAACTTATGTTTAAAAGTAGTTTCGATGGTGTTCAAAGAAAAAAATTATTTTTTACTTTTTAGAGCAATTTCCAACTGAAGTCGGTTCTATTTTTTTCCGAAAATATTTTATTTCATTCTTTTTAGTGTAAATGCACTTATGCCTAATAACTCAACACTATTGGTATTCGATACATTTTATTTGTTTGTAATGATGTTTTTGGTCACAACCAATATGAAAATCACAAAAAATAGCTACTTTAATTTTTAACATGTATTTATCATCTTCAGAACTTTTGACTTTTAATTTTACCTTGAATTTGACGTAAATGCTAGGTATAAAATACAGAATTTTATAAAGGTACAAAAATTAACATAATATAATTGATTGTGTATATAATTTTTGAAAAAATAATATAAGTGTCGCAAATCAAAAACCATTTGTTGCCACTATCGATATATAAAAAGTCTTATTAATTTACAATGTATATTGCAACCAAAAAAAAAAATTAAAATTCGTAATCATTTTCAGTCTTTGGCGTCCATCCATATGACCTGCTTTCGTAACGATATTGCATTGTTTTTTGAAGTCGGTTAAAAATAAAAACAACCTCCCCTTCATGGGGGTTCAAAGCCCCTAAAAATGGCGCAAACGTCCATAAGAAAATTCTACAGCATCGAAGGACCCCATTGCCAATTTTAACAAAGATCCGACCTAAACTGTCATTTTGTTCTAAAAAAATATGGGGTAGATCCCCATGGGGGATGTACCTGCATAAGGACATTACAATCATTAAAATCATTCAAAAAAAAAAAAAAAAAAAAACATACAGCTGTTCAAAAAAACAGTGCAGACCTGGACTCGATCTCATTCCATCAGGAACTTCAACCTGACGCGTTTAACCACTTGACTATCGTGTCGCTCATTGAAGTAAGGATTTACGATAGCACATATTGTTTTAAATAACATGAAATGTTCGTTTTTCGATCATAACTTTTTTTCTAGTGAACAAATATCGTCATATGAGTACATGGTACCTAAGTTGCACCATTTCCTATTGATTAAAAAAAATCGTCCAAATCGGTTCAGTAGATCAGATGTAATGTGCGAACAAACAAACAAAAAAAAAAGTATACGCTTTGAATTGAGAACCTCCTCCTTTTTTGAAGTCGGTTAAAAAAGAAGAAATTTTTACTAATGTTAAAACAAATGCTATGTTTATGTTACTGTATTTTTGAGTAATTATGATTGCTTACTTATATCACTTCGTCCAAAGCCTGATGTTCATTCTAAATCGTTATCAATCAGGAAGGAGGGTTTTTGGGTCGTATTTTTTTGTGAGGGCACTCTCGCCATTGAAGGATCTTCTTGGTATTTGTGGGGAGGCGGTCACGCTTATTTTTGGGGTGGGTACTCTTGATTTAATCTGTTATCTTTGCGCTTGGCAGCTTTCAATCACGTGGTACCTTTTAATTTCATTATATAACTTAGAAAACAAATCTATATACGGGACTGCATAACGGTAACGTTGTCTCTCTGGATATGGGGGGGGGGTATAAAAGTGAAGAATTTATAATTTTCATGGAACTTTGATACAATTTAATGGCTTATATATTTATTTATTCGGCTATTATCTTACGACTTAATAGAACATTTAGGGGGTTTTTTGTGTGGCCAAATTTATTCTTTTGGTGGAATTTTCATACTTTACTGAAAGTTTTGAAATGGATGACGTGCAAGCTTTTTGAAAGCTTGCCATCAAAATAGTCCCGTAACTCTTCTAATTGTTAAAATATTTTTTCATTAGAGTAGTAGGATTTTTCAATGATTTTACTGGAAAAGAATATCTTTACTAGTCACCAATACACAATGCATAATCAATGGTCTTATTAAATAAAAAAGAGTCAATTATCAATATTTATTGGAGTTTTTACTATCATACCAATTTCAGAGTAATTTCGTGCAGATGCATTCCCATTTCTAGTGCGTCAAGTATTTTAATTTATTAAATTCACTAAAAAATCGATGGAGATGGAAAACCAGATGCCTAAAGCAGGAGTTTCACTACGAGAGGGGGGAGGGGTTAGAAGTCTTTGTTTTAGAAGTTGGATATTTAATAAGATTAATTAAAAATAAACTGTTGCGAGAGTGAAAAAGTTTTTTACACAATGTCTTATTATTTTTTCTTTTGCGTATTCTATCGATATCAGTGACTGAAAGCTGTTTTTGACAGAATGAAACACTCCCATTTTAAAGGTTTTAAATGTAATTTTCAAATAGCAGTCAAAATGTGACTCTTATGTTTATTTTTCACTGATAACAGTGAAGAAATCTTTTAAACGATGTCCCACTAATAAAATGTGAGGACATATTATAGAAGTAGTTGTGGTACTACAAAAACATAATTAAGAAAAAATAATTATGATGCTGCGTTTTACCACATTAATTTAAACGTTTTTGCTTCTATAACTTGAACTTTAACAACACAAATATGGTTCATAATTCCGCCCTCAATGATGTTAAGACTTCATATTTGAGCAAATTCAGATCAGAATTCAGCTGAGTGAACTTATTCATTCAAAAACTACATTTTCTGACTTGTGGAAAGATCGATCCATGACCTTCACGTTATTAGCATGACATGGCGCCCTTACTAACTGCAATAATGGGCCTTCTTCTCGGGATGCTAAACGCTAAAGCAATGCGCACTGAAGTAAAAAAGAAAAGAAAATTGGCGCATTGATTTTGTTAAATAACTTCAAAAGTTATACCAAGATTCTCCTTGGAAAATTAAGGTTTTGTCTTCTGATTTTAACAATAACAGAATTGCAGTTTGTAATCAAGCAGTGAGTTTAGATTATAATTATGGAAATTCTAATAAGAGTTATGCTGCAGAGAAAAAGAGATCAAAACATTATTGTATAGCCCATCGGGATTTCACATCACGATCTGCGCATTATGAGCATGGCATTCAAAGCAACTGACCCAACGGGTCCCTGTTTCGGGATGATATACATTCAAGCAATGCATAATAAAAAACAAAATTTCTCGTTTTCTCTTCCGAAAAAAAAATAGCCAAAAGGGGAACTGTCCATTTATTTTTCGCAAAAAGCAGTGAAAAAAATATAAAAATACATTTTAAAATGATAGCTTCTTTATGAAGTTTAATAAAGTATTGAAAAAAAAAAAATGCTGTCTCAAAAAAAAAAAAAAAAAACTTTTAAAAAATAATATGTATGATTATATGCAGCTTAGTTTATAGTTTTAACATTGCTATCGTGGACGTTCTGAAGCGTTTCATCGCCCGAAAAGTTATTCATATAAAAAGTTAAATGTTTATCATCCCTTAAAGTCCATAAACTTATTCTACAGATGTTTTCTGCTATGAGCTTTAAAGGATTTATGGAGAATATTTTTTTTTGAAAAGCACACATGTATAAAAATGTATTTTTTGAAAGCCTGTAGTCTTAATAGGGATGGGGTAGGGGGGGGGGGAGGCTTTTTTAGAATTTATCCGTGCAAATGGATATGCCTTCCTAAAGTAAACAAAGCTTTTATGAAGGTAAATAAAATTGAGCCACTTGACGTGCCGTTACTACAGACGTAAGAAAAAGAATTTAAAAAATAATAAAAACAAACAATTCTGTTAATCCTGCCTTAAGGGCAGTTGTACCGCGTCATTGGACATGCAGAATGTGGGTCATTTCTAATCTTGGGATGACGCGTTGCCATAACAACTCACCCCCGCAATATCATCCCGGATTCATGGCGCCAGTCTTGGTACTAAAAGCGAGTTCTAGGCATTAATTTTAGATCGCAAGAGTGGTTCATTGTCGAATTTCACCCGTTGGTTTTATTGCCGGGTTAGCTCGCATTTTATTTTGCTCGATGGGGAGAGGAACTTCACTTTCATTCTCTACCCTCCAGCGCCGCATAAAAGTTAGGGCCCTGCTCCACATCAGCGTAAAACGCGACCGAAACTGAAGGCAGAAACCGAAAATCCGGGTACTTTCCATAGGAACACTATTTGCTCCATTTTACGCTTCTGCTTTATTTTTCTGCTTTACGTCAATGTGGAGCAGGGCCCTTAGTGTGCATAAAAAGGCTAGACTAACGATTCACTTCAACCAAGTTCTCGTTGGCTCTCGTGTGGCACTAAGCGGCCTGGCAGGATAACAAACTATACAATCGAAGCAGAGCATTTTAAAGGACTACAGGTTAATTTATCGCTTGTAAGGCTAATTTGGGGTAATTATTAACAATGTTCTTTGGAAGGAATTCAAAAAGAATTCGGTACGCATGTTCGTTCAGTAATTTTGGTACCAGTTAAGTTAAATTTGTTCTTTGCTGGAAAAAATAGTTCTGTCAGTTGCCAGTAAGCAGATGATTGCAAAAGTGTGGCATTGAAAGAATCGTATTATTCAATCTAGATACCAATTTGAGGTCGTTAAGTCGATAATGTGTTGGTAAGTTTGTAACAAAATCCCCAGGCCTAAAAACGCGTGGTTAATGCTTGTGGATAAACCATAAGAGGGAACGGGGGTCTTAAGAGTTTGTCAAGAAAAGCCAAACAGACTATGTGATCCAGGAACAAGTGAAAATGTAATGACTCTTTTACTCTGGAGATATTAATTTGTAAATCAGTTCAGCAGCACACGGAACGAGTCAACAATGATACTCGCAACTTTCCACAACAGCTCTGATTGCCTCCTCTTGATTTCTCTGCCAACGCCATTGAAGAAGATCGACTTTCAAAAAGTACACAGGGAGTGTATCCCTAGTGTTACACAGTGTTAGTGTGTTGTTAGAATATTCACAAAAGTACAAGTTTTATCGTCATGTAACTCATATTTATTGGAACACCTTTTTTTTTTTTTTGGATCTTTTCTGTATAAGAAAAATGCGACTGAAGCCGCTTTCAAAAAAGATAACTCTAAATAATAAATTATAGAACGCACCAAATAGATGGTGGTTCCACCTACTTGAAGGTAGGTAAAGACAGATTAAATGGACAACGTTATCATTTGATGAAAATTTACATATCAAATAACAGGTTTGGAGTCGATTACGAGAAAATGTAATCAATTACAATTATGATTACGAGCATGAAAAATTGGAGATTACAATCACGATTACGATTACAGTCCTATGCCAAATCGCAATTACAATTACAGCAACGAATAGATTATGTAAAAAATGTAATCGATTACGATTATTATGCGCCGATTAAGATTTCGACAGCTTTGAGACTTTGAAAGGAGTATATCTTATATATATATATATATATATATATATATATATATATATATATATATATATATATATATATATATATATATATATATATATATATATATATATATATACTGTCGCCCCCGATTAATCGGGTAACGGATAAACGACTAACCCTCTTATATATGAATAAAACATCCGGGAACCCATGCCATGGACGCACTGTTAAAGGTCCCCGCTTAATCGAATATCGCCGCTTTCTTGGAACCGGCGATATTCGTTTAAACGGGGCCGATAGTGTATACAGAAGAGGATCCAGGAATTTTCGTTAGGGGGGTCAACTTTTAGTGCACCTTATTAGTTAAGCAGAAGGAAAACGAAGCATGTAAAATTTAAATCTTCTTTAAAATATCATACAGTATTGATACAAGTAATATTTTCATTATATTCTTTTAAATTAACCACTTATTTATTTTGTTAAAACTTTATTATCACTAAAATATAAATTGCCAATTTATAAATTGTATGCATGTAATCAATTTTGTGAATTATAAAATTCTTAAAAATAAAATTCTCAAAGGAATTTTTTATAAAATTCTCAAGTAAAATTTAGCAATTTTTAAACATGAAAAATGCTTTAAAATTCTACAAATACACATTTTTTTTTTCTTTTATGTACTTATTGATTAAAAATAATATGAGCATTAAAATTACGATTACACGATTACGAGTGTCTCTTTTCCAAATTATGGTTATAATTACGGTTACAAAAAAATCTGGTATGGACCCCACACTACTTCCTTTAACGCGTAAATTTCTTAGTAGTTGCCTTAAGTGTTAAAAAAAGTGCTTGGAGTGAGCAAGGTAACAATTCAAATATTTACTCCCCTAATCTGCCACGAAACAATGCAAAAAATATTTTACAATGGTTAATTTTCTAAATATTGCTGATTTTAAGATCATTCAGTAAATTTTTCGCAAAATATCGCCAATAGCGCCAAGTTGAACCCAAATTCAAAAAAGAATTTTTTCGCCAATTTTTTCGCCAACTTGGCGATATGTCGCCAAGTTTGTGTCAAACACTTGGCGATCAAAAGCTTGGCGACATATCGCCAAGTGGTCGCGCCAATTCATATCACTTGTTAAATGAAAAATGATCAAATAGGCTTTGTGCTGAACTATATTTGAAGTTAAAAATCAACGTAAATAAAGCACAAATAAGGTAGAAAGTACAGCAAATAGCTATTTCAAGGCTACAATGGAGCCCCTTCATCAGTGCAAGAAGCTCAGCAAACAACATGAAAGCTGTAAGAGAACTGAGCGCGAAGCACGTGTGCCCCGGTATTTATAACAAATGGGCGAGTGCGCTTGAACTCACAACAAAGCGGGAAAATACCGACCAATCAGCGATCAGCGAAACGCCTGAAGAGCGAAGAAAAGGGGGGGAAGGCAGCAAAGGAAAGTAGGGGAAAAAAAGCGCGGGAGAAAACACAGAAGACGAAATTATAAAAATTGCTTCCAGATGTCAGGGAAAAATGGAACACTGGAAAAATCATTCACCAGAGAATGGGAATTTTTCCAAATATGGTAAGCTTCCCAAAAATCGAGGTCATAAACTGACGAACATTTACAAATAATTCTAGCCGAAGAAAAATCAAAGCAGTGACCAGAAGTCCAACAATGCTGAGCAATGGAAGAGCGTGCTAGTTCTTTATGTTTAACATAATTTTGATGCTCTTTCAGACGGTGCTTAAGAGGCCGCTTAGTCTGGCCTACATAGCTAAGTCCGCATTTGCAAGAGATGCTATAAATGCCCCAGTTGCTTTGGCAATCAATGGGATGCTTTAAGTTTGTAAACTTGATTTTGTTCACAGGAGAGAAAGAAATATCAAAACCAAACTTTTTCAAAATCTTTGCAACTTGATGACTTGTTTTTGGATAAAAAGGCAAAACAATGGTGTAACCAACCTTAGACTCGGAAACCTTGCTGGAATGAGAGGGCTTTATTAGCCTATTATATATAGAATCAATAATCTTGGGCGAGTAACCCCGATCAAAAGCCACAGCTTTTAAATAAGAAAGCTCAGTATTAAAAGAACTGGATGAAGAACAGATATTCAAAGCACGAAACACAAAAGCCTTAAATGAGGCCAACTTTTGGTTTCGAGGATGAGAAGAGTAGTTGTGAGGAGGTAGTGTAACAGCAAAGGGCTTACGATACACTGAAGTCATAAAATCGTTATTACTTTTAGTAATCAAAACGTCCAAGAATGAAAGAGAACTTTCCATTTCCATTTCAATAGTGAATTGGATGCAAGGATCGATAGAATTAAGAGTGGAAAGTAAAAGCTCATTATTAACTTGGTTTTGGTCAAGCAAAACAAAGCAATTGTCAACATAACGAACATAGAACGGAAACTTTATGGTTTCAAAAAGTTTTACCTCAAAGTAGTGCATATAAATATCATATAATAAATATATGATATTTATATGCACTACTTTGAGGTAAAACTTTTTGAAACCATAAAGTTTCCGTTCTATGTTCGTTATGTTGACGATTGCTTTGTTTTGCTTGACCAAAACCAAGTTAATAATGAGCTTTTACTTTCCACTCTTAATTCTATCGATCCTTGCATCCAATTCACTATTGAAATGGAAATGGAAAGTTCTCTTTCATTCTTGGACGTTTTGATTACTAAAAGTAATAACGATTTTATGACTTCAGTGTATCGTAAGCCCTTTGCTGTTACACTACCTCCTCACAACTACTCTTCTCATCCTCGAAACCAAAAGTTGGCCTCATTTAAGGCTTTTGTGTTTCGTGCTTTGAATATCTGTTCTTCATCCAGTTCTTTAAATACTGAGCTTTCTTATTTAAAAGCTGTGGCTTTTGATCGGGGTTACTCGCCCAAGATTATTGATTCTATATATAATAGGCTAATAAAGCCCTCTCATTCCAGCAAGGTTTCCGAGTCTAAGGTTGGTTACACCATTGTTTTGCCTTTTTATCCAAAAACAAGTCATCAAGTTGCAAAGATTTTGAAAAAGTTTGGTTTCGATATTTCTTTCTCTCCTGTGAACAAAATCAAGTTTACAAACTTAAAGCATCCCATTGATTGCCAAAGCAACTGGGGCATTTATAGCATCTCTTGCAAATGCGGACTTAGCTATGTAGGCCAGACTAAGCGGCCTCTTAAGCACCGTCTGAAAGAGCATCAAAATTATGTTAAACATAAAGAACTAGCACGCTCTTCCATTGCTCAGCATTGTTGGACTTCTGGTCACTGCTTTGATTTTTCTTCGGCTAGAATTATTTGTAAATGTTCGTCAGTTTATGACCTCGATTTTTGGGAAGCTTACCATATTTGGAAAAATTCCCATTCTCTGGTGAATGATTTTTCCAGTGTTCCATTTTTCCCTGACATCTGGAAGCAATTTTTATAATTTCGTCTTCTAGTGTTTTCTCCCGCGCTTTTTTTCCCCTACTTTCCTTTGCCGCCTTCCCCCCCTTTTCTTCGCTCTTCAGGCGTTTCGCTGATCGCTGATTGGTCGGTGTTTTCCCGCTTTGTTGTGAGTTCAAGCGCACTCGCCCATTTGTTATAAATACCGGGGCACACGTGCTTCGCGCTCAGTTCTCTTACAGCTTTCATGTTGTTTGCTGAGCTTCTTGCACTGATGAAGGGGCTCCATTGTAGCCTTGAAATAGCTATTTGCTGTACTTTCTACCTTATTTGTGCTTTATTTACGTTGATTTTTAACTTCAAATACATATCACTTGTGTCTGCATTGAAATTAACACTGATTTACCCCAAAACAGGGGTAAAACACCCCCTTGGGAACATTCGAATGCAACCACAAGGGGAGGGGCACAACTAGACCATCCTCAGAGCCTACATACCAAGCTAGAAGCTTCTACGGCATATAGTTTTTGAGTTATGCGACCCACATACATACATACATCAGCACATACGTACATACAGACGTCACGAGAAAACTCGCCGTAATTAACTCGGGAGTGGTTGAAAAGGATTTTTTGGTTGCTTATATGTTGGTAGGTACATATGCACGTGCTGACAGGTCGAAAAACTACTGAACATTCATTCGGGGGTGAGCAAAATCAAAATTTAGACTCAAATTTGAGGGATTTTTTTTCGCGATCACAATACTTCCTTTACTACGTAAAAGGAACTAAAAATGTAATCGATTACGCGGATTACGATTACGTAATCGACGATTACTCCAAGCCTGTCAAATAACGAATAACATTCTTTAACAAACAATGATATTAGGATAAATTTTTTCCCCTCTATGTGTTTTTTTCGAACATCATCTGGTTGAATTTTAATTTTACCTCCTCTGTGTACATATCAGAAAAAAAAACTTAACTTTACACTTAAAGTCAGGTCAGATGGGGCTGAGTGTCTACTTTCGGTATAAGGCACATTCGCAGAAATGAGCGAGAGTTAGCCCAGCGCGGATACAAAGGAGGGTGCCCTCCAAAGGCAATTTTTCCATATTGAAGTTCAAAACACTGTTTTAAAGACGAGTTTTGATTATGTTAAGCTTAAGAAAAGAGAAGTTCCTCCCCGGAAATACTTTGAAACTGAACTTTGAAATATTTGAAATTGTTTGAAAAAAAAAAAAAAAAAACAACTGGGCAATTCCACGGTAACTTACGTTACATTTTGACCAACTCTTATGCAGTTAGCTCTTTAGTACAGACAAATATTGTTATAAAAACCTTGTACAAAAGCATTCTGTGAAAATGCCAGTCAAAAGCAAAATTAAAATGCATAAATATTCGCTGCACTTAATTTTACAAAATTTAGCAGTCAAAAGTAAGGCAGTAACTTACGTTACACAAAAAGGGAACGGCATAATGTGAAAATTGGTTCTAAGGGCAATTTCTGCTCTATTACAGCTGTTTTCTTGTTTGAAGTATAATTTATCAGTTTCTTATAATATTTAGGAATTAATTTTCATAAATTTAAAATTTTATTTTAAAAATTGAATTTTATAAGAATTTCTAACTGGGTAACTTACGTTACAAAATTCACTTACAAGCATATATTTATTACAATAACTAATGAATGAAAATTACAGCTTAGTTTAGATCAAAATACTGAAAATTAACAATTATGAGTTAAATTTACAAAAATTTAATGCCAAACTCAATGATCAATCAAAAATATTACAAAACCTAAGACTTTTAAATCCATACTGGACGCTGGTATTAACAAGTTCAGGTAATTCTATTTTCGAATCATGTTTTTTCTTATAATAAATTTCCTCTGCCGTTTCTGGCCATTTCTGATTGGTTCCAACAGCAGCCATTACTTTTACTTTAAATTCGTTTTCTTCAATAATCGTCACAACTCAAGGATACAATGCATTTTCGTACTTCACCACACACCAGTCACCAGCTTTTATCTATGTTTTTTTCTTATTATTCCTTAAAATACAACTAAACGAAACCCTACATTTTGTTAATTTCTGGTTCTTAAATGATCATTGTGAATGTGCGGATCTTCAGAAATTTTTTTGATACATTTTGCTTTTTCTAACATATTTCAATACTATCAAGAGTGACTTTTATTTATGAATATCTAATATCCACATGATTTTTCTCATACGCCTTCTACAGCGCATCTTTTCTGCAGAGTTCAGTGGCATTTTAATGCAAAACCAAATATATTTCAATTGAAAGAGAAACTATTTTTATATTTGTTTTTTCCAAAACATATTTGATAACTTTAAATGATAACAGAAGTCGTTTTTGAATAATTCATAGTACATTACCTGCTAAATATTCTGAATGCAGCGATATTGTTTAAAGAGAATTAATATCTTAATAGCCAAAAAGAAGCATGTAATTTATAATAAAGGTGTATTGTAATCTTATTAAAAAACAGACATTTTAAAAAATATGAGTAATCTAAATTAAGTAAATACAGTAGTAAAATTAAAAGAATTATTGAATAAATTACTTCTATTAACCACATAGGTTTTATTTACAATTTACTTTGTTTCGAAACACAAGCATTGAAGTTCTACTAAGGTAACTTACGTTATCTGCATATGTGGGTAACTTACGTTACACGTTTTGATTGCAGCACAAAAAATTAAATAAACAATATTCAAAAGAAAAGTACTGTTATTTGCTTAGTACACATCTATAAGATAGAAAATATAACATAGTTAACATTGTATTGCCCTTTCTTTATTTGCTGTAAAAACTTTAACATGTTTCTGGTAACTTACGTTACATAGAACAGTGCCTTTTTGAAATTGACATAAATCACTTAATTAAATTGAAAACACTTGTTTCATCAATTCACAATATTAATTTAAAATGTAATAAACAACAATCTTCCTTTGTCACATTTATCTAATGGAAAAAATTGAAACTTATCAATGTTGAAAGTTTGACCATTTGCTTCACTGAAAATAAAATACTCTAATACCAACTTCAAAGTATTGCCGAAACTAAAAAACTACATTCCTAACAAAAAATTGTTATAAATAAGAAACTTCTAACATTTTTAAACCAAAAAATATGCAGAACAGTCACATTACTCGAGTTTAATTTTTTCAACGCTTTTCCACACTTGCATGGAATTGCCCAACTGCTCATTCTTCACAAGTTACTTCTATGGATTTTTTAATGTATTTTTTAAAGAGGTTTTTCTAGTTTACAGGAAAGTCTTTAGAAAACTGGCTTTCGTAAAGGTTTCCAATGACGATACAGCTTCTTAAATAACGTCGACAATTTTACTGAAGTAGAAGCTGTGCTGTTTCGAGAAACCTTTATGAAAGTCCAGTGGGGGGGGGGGGGGGTCTCAGAGATTTTTTTAGTAAAGGTCAGGTTTCGGCAGGTTTTTATTAAAAGCAGAAAAGTGCAAATGAGGTAAAATCAATTGTCCCTGAAAAATTTGTGAATCCGCCCTAGGTGCTAGCAAAATGAGAATATGGAAAAACACACCATTCCGTTCTCTTAGTAACCTTCAGGAATTTGGGATTTCCATAATTGTTTCTAGTAAGCAATGTTACTTAAGAGCACGCTGTACCGTTACTAGAAAGGGTTACAGAATCCTAGTTTACTAGAGATTGTCTAGTAATACGGTAGTTTTTTTCACACTATAGTAAAAGCAGGCCCGTCATTTGGGTAATTAGGGGGTTAGTTGCCTCCCCTGCCTTTGGAAAATCAATTCATGAACTTATGAGTCGGCGTGTTTTTTGTAGTTTTTCGGTACAATTTACATTACAATACCCTTCGTACCCCCCCCCCCCCCCGTTGAAATATTCGAAATGACGGCCCTGAGTAAAGGGTAAGTTATGAGAATCAACTCCTTGAAAAGTTTCCATAGCTTGTGTTAAGAAAACGGGAGCCGTCCACCTTGTCTAGAGGTAAGAAAAGTCTAACCCGGATGGGGGCGTTCCGAGTAGGGCATGGATGTCCTTTCTCTCTCCTGTCCTTGTCCTTTTTTGTATGAATGTGTTGTTGTGCTGTGAAAGGTTGCCTACCCTACAGGGGCGGATACAACGGAGGGGCAATGGAGGCGGACGCCCCTCCCTAAGGGACTCTTCTCCAGCAGTTTTTCGACTTTAAAGCTCAAAAAGGGCAATCTGAGAGGATCTTCGATGATACTACGAGAAATGGTTGGGATTCGGGGCTCTGACCTGGAATTTTTTCGAAATTGAAGACCGAAACATTTGTAACAAACATGTGTTAACCTGGATAAGTGGTAAAAAAAGGGGGCAAGTAGAAAACAAAAACCAATCGCCCCTCCCTTGGAACATTTCTGGATTCGCCCTTGCTACCCTGTCAACGGGTCCTTATGGCATGCGTGTACTTTAGAAGTCGGACTTCACAGCAAATGACGGTATAGTTGGAAAAGACCCCAAATTGACCCAAGACAAGAGGAAAAGGAGTAAAGGACTCACCCGCTCGTTCTCGTAGTACTTGTCGAGGTCCTCGATGGGCGTGGCGATGAGTTCCGGCGGGAAGTCGGGCACCAGGGCCCTGGGCAGCGGCATGCCGACTTCGAGGGCGGGGTCCGGCTCGAGCCTGTCTTCGTGGTGAGGGATGGAGTAGTGCTCGGGGATACCGTCCGGCCCGATCTCGCCCTCGGCCTTCAGCCGCTCGCGCTCCGCCTTGCGGGCGGCCGCCTCGGCGATGCGCGCCTCGATCGCCGCCAGGCTCTCCTGCGTGAAGGGACGGAACAGGGAGACCGCCTCCTCCTCGTCGCCGGACTGCTCGTCGCCCGAAGACATCCTCGTCGGCCGGCGATCACCTCAGACACTGCAACAGACGACAACGAGAATATTATTTTGTATGCCACCAGTTATATGTCTCATATTGTTATAAACTCGAAAGTGCTCACCATAGTTCCCCGAAAATTAGACAAGAAATAAGCCCTATACTGCCTGCAAAGCACAAAAGTAGTATCTGCACTTTTTAGCATTATTGAGTTATCGCCACCAGGTGGCTTTTTGTGACATATTTCACCTAATAAAAAATTATATACTCATTTGAGAAAGGGGAACATAAAAATAAAAAAAAAAAAAAAATAAAAAAAAAAAAAAAAATTTGGAAAAGTTTCACCTGAATCAAATACATGGTGACGTAAAACTTTAATGAGTTACATCTCAGTTTGAGCTCGACTGCAGATACCACTTTTGCGCTTAGCACGGCAGTATACAGTTGAAATTGTTATGGTATATTTTACTTTTAAACAGAGTGCTTACAGTAAAGAATCTTTTACAGCAAGTTGTACGAGGAAAATAAACAACTGCAGCCCCAATTGATACACCCCAATTGATACTCACCCGATGTGATTCATTTGGCACTGTGGATAGTAAATCGGTCTACCAATAGTAAGATCTCTGGTTCGATCCTACTGTTGGTAGACAGATGCATCTTCTGTTTGCATCTCGTGCTTTGCTCTCGTTTTTCCTACTGTACAATTACAATGAAATAGGATTTTACAGTATAAAGTACTGGCATTATGAATGTCGGTGCATTTTACCATAAAATTTCATTAAATTTTTTAACGATTTTTCTGAGTATACAATGTTTTGTTGTATCGAAACAATGCAACGCTTTCCGATAACCTTCATTTTTCAGTTTTTCAATTAATTTCGACAGTACAGTGTACTTGGGGCTACTGTCAAAAAAAAATTAAAAAACGCCTCCCTGTTGGTTAGCAGAGCACGTTGTGTCCTTTTAAATATATTGGACCAAAGAAGAAACCTGGGACAAAGTAGCCCGCTTTTACGGTAAATTCAGTTTAAACCCTACCCCTAAAATAAGCTGCAGTTAAGACCGTCATTCACTTTATGTGTCAGTAAAACTGATGCTAATTCACTAAAATTTTCTCCAAAAGTCTTACTGTGCCACAAATGACATACCTTTAGATCGAATAGCTTACACCGTAAAAGAGCATACAAATAAATATTTGCTATTACCATAAAATTATCACAATTCTCACGGAAAACAACTAAATCATGCAAAATTGTATTTATGAAGCATAATATAAGCGACAAAACAACTGAGGTATCTTCTTCATAGATGTAAATTGTAGATTATTATAGTCCAAAACTGACCCCAAGTTAGAAATAAATTCTGTACGTTCTCTCGTTTTACCATTTGAACAAAAGGAAGTGTTTCCTTTTCTTCCCAACTGTCGGATTCGCATGATTCCTCCTTTCAAACTTTAGCATATTAAACGACATAATACCCTTAATAAATAATTAGTTCCGAGAAAGATGCAAGACGAAAAACATGCTTCTAAAATCACACACACAAAAAAAAGCTCCCCAACGCATCGATAAAAAATAATTGTCTTTGATGTCTTACACCAAAGACAATATAAAAGTACATAGTTCGGTTTAATTAAATGAATTACATCCTGTAATTCTATGGATGAATTTTAGTTTCAACTTTAAAGATTATTTAAAGTTTTAAATTTAAGAAAGAGAGAACACTTTTTATGTATAAGACGTGCTTTTACTTCCAAATGTTTTACTTGATTCTCATAATATATGATGATATTTTGAACTCAGTTAGTTAAAATATTTAAAAGATATATTCTTGACGTCATAAATTTTTGCCATCAACGTTTGTTTATGTATTACAAATAGAAAAAGCTACTAAACATTTTACATTGGGAGTTCATTTGATTCAAAGAACAATGCAAAATAACGACAAGTCCTATTATCGGTAGTGTTTTACCTGTCAAGAATTTTTATGCATCCGAATGGTACAATTGCAGTCCAGAGCGGTAAAAAATATCAAACTCAGTGTAAAACCAAACCTGTTTTCTTCCAATACAAAATATTACTTTTGTATCTTTTTTTTCTTAAAAGAGGAGATCTAAGATTTATGAAGCAAAGTCACGGATTAAGAACGTATTTTTTTTTTCCGGTACTAGATGCTGCCTGTGTTTTAGAGAATGTTTTTTGTTGTTTAAAAAAAAGAAAAAACTGGAGTTGTTTTTGAAAAATTAGTTTTCGTAATCAAAAATTGCAGCCAGATTTCAAAACACTTCGTCTCTTTTTTATGTGTGCTTAGGGGAGTAAAGGGGGCCGTCCTTTTATTTATTTATTTATTCTTTTTTACAAATTCCTGTGTTTTATTGATGATTTTTCAAGTTTTTAGCAGTCACATTTTTGTCGAGTTCTTCAGACTTTTATTCATTCTAATCATTATGCGAAATGAGCGCCAATAAATGATAATATTTTTAACGTTATTCAATTATACATGAAGTAATATTAAAGAAAAAAATCTTTGAGTACAAGAAATTCTTTGGCTAGATATCGGTGACGTCATTTCAAGTTTTTTCAGGGGGGGGGGAAGGGGCAAAGGGTCCAAACACAATGCAATTTCATCGGAAATCATCAAAAGCCACTCCCACTTATAGGTAAATACATTGATATTGACCCCACTTGCCCCCCCTAAATGATGGGCTTGCTAGATATGTGTTCAAAAATAATCAATTATAATTGCCGTATTTGAGGGCTTTGAAATGAGCCTTGAGTAAGTGACACGGCGTCGCTTTATTTTATTGGTCTACTAGATGATATGAGTCACTAACCAATCATAAAGCAAACAAAAGCTGTTTCCAAGCATGTCAAAGTGAAATAAATGAGCAATTTTAAGGGTTCAGAAAAAAAAGCCGGGAAAACGATCTTTAAATAATTATAAAAGAGGGCATTCTGCATAGTAAAATGCTTCTTAGTAGAGCAAGAGCCCATGAGGGCCAGACTTTTTATAAAGGCCCAAAATTTTTCTGCGTACGCACACCACATCAGGTGAGAACGGTTCGCTACTAGTTAAGCAGAGTCGCGCTGGCTTTGGCAGGAAAAAGGTAGTAAAGATTCATCAAAAATTGAGTCATTCTATGTCAAGGGACCTCGTCGTCTCCACCCTGTGCCGTCTTCGATTTGAACTAAATTTTATACAGGTGCAGATAGCCGTTGAAACTAACCTATACAAATATTAAGTTTCCAAAACCCAAATAAGGAGGAGCTAAGATCAATAAAAAAAAGTGCTCCAAACTGGCGGATCAGCTTTGTGATGCGAATTGGCACGTTTTGGCTAAACCGACATTGGCGGCCATTTTGGAGCCCCACTTTTTTCTTTTCTTTTTTTTTTTTTTTTTGAGGTGTTCTAGATGCTCACTTTTTGTGTCTTGGTACCTGAAACTTGCATAGGTTGATTTCAATGGCAGCACCTCTATAACTTGTCCTCTAAATCGGAGATGGTTAGGTGGGGATCACCAGGTCACGTGACACTGAATGACTCTATGATGTTTTTGGAGCCTTTTGACGCACCTTTCCAACCTGTTTCCAGCCAAAACCATCGCGACTCAACTTAACTAATAGCGAACTATTCTTACCTGATGTGGTGTGCTTTTGTAGAAAAATTTGGGCTTTTGTAAAATGACGCAACTCCGGTGCTCATGGGCTCTTTGGATAATAAAAAAATACTAGTAAAGCACGAAAAAAATTAAAAGAAAGCGAAAAGAAAAGAAAAAAAATGAGAGAAAAAGAAAATAGGATATAAGAAAATGAAGAGAAAAAGAAAGGGGGTGGGGAGAAGATAAAGGAAAAAGAGCAAAAAGCAAAAGTGCCCAATTCTTTTCAAACTTAGTTTCCTAATATCTATCCCTCCTTTTTCGAGGCACGCATCACGGTCACTCAACATATAGATTTCATATAGATCAGATTGAATGCATTGGGACTTCATGACGGTCATGATAAATACGGGTGGGCTGGAATGATTGTTGTGTTAGTCAGGAAATTTCAGATATGCATTAATTTGGGTTTTTCTATTAATTGTGCCCATCGCGCAAAAATATATTAAAACTGTATGTGTTACCAGGAGAGCACAAAAATTGTCCACGATCCTGGTTAGTGATGTAAGTTAATTTCCACGGATTGGACCGGTTGCCGGAACAGTCCGGTTGGGCTAAGCTCTTTTATTTCATACTAGCGGTACCAACGTGGCCTTGCATGTTAGGGAAAATGAAAAGGTCATTTAGTTCGTATGTACATTTTTAGTAACTTCTGTTATGCATATAGTAATTGTTTTTCTAGATCTCTGCATATTTTCAGCAGATTAAACAATCTTCTACGCCTACTAGTTGATTTATCTCTATTACGGCAATTACTACTTATTATTCTATTAACTTATTTCTCTTCGAAGATTAAAAGCACGAGTTGTCAATATACTTTCACAAACAGTTGATGTCCGAGAAAATTCAAAGCTATTAGCTTTCGTCACAGGTCTTTACTTCTAAAAACACGCAGCTTTTTGCATTCAAAAAGTAGTTTATTGTACTCCGAAACAAGTGTCTGTTTTTGCATATTAGTGCGTTTGAATGTTGTGGTTACACTTTTATTACTGTATACTACTTTCTGCATTCAATTTAAATATCATGACATAATATGTTGAGTCAATTCTAAGTTTTTATTTTGTAACAAACAACATAACCTGTCTTTCTCTGTTAAATAGGAATATACATTTTATAGAATAGAAGTCAAAACCACTGTGTTTGATTTTTGCGTTTCCTATTTCTCGATGTTTATTTACGTTTAGAATTCGAAGAGGCACTAAAATGTATATTCAGAGATTCAACGCATAAAAAAAGACACGGCATCGAATAAAGAAGAAACAAAAGAGTATAATCGTTCGGCAATGGGAAAACCTAGTCCCATTTCTCTGTGTTTCTATATCCCCAGAC